>MJUU01032519.1:29598-56072 GCA_002080025.1 Modiolus philippinarum | reverse complement strand
ACATGTGTAGAACAGACTCCTTCTGTCCAAAACCTCAAAATGGTGGTCGGTGCCATGGAAATGGTAAAAAAAGGCGGGAAAGTTAGTGTACTCAGAATTGGATGAAATTTTACAGAAAGGTTGCCTTGCATTTGTAGAATTGACTTCTGGTGTCCAAGACCTCAAAATGATGGCCGGCGGCATAGAAATGGTAAAAAAAGGCGGGAAAATCAATGTGCTCAGAATTGAATGAAATTTTACAGGAAGGTTGTCTAACAAGTGTACAATTTGGTTCCGGTGTCCAAGACTTCAAAATGGCGACCGTTGCCATGGAAACGGTAAAAAGGCGGGAAAATCCAAGTGCTCAGAATTGCATGGAATTGACAGGAAGGTTGTTTAAAATCTGTGGATCCCATCTAAAGCCTTTGAATTCTGATATGGGAGTTCGTTTGGGAGACTTCTTGTGTTTGCATCCAAACACAATAAATACTAGTTATTAAGGTCTTTCACCTCAGTGTGAAAGACCTTACTGTTATTCTTCGGATTATTTTTTTTTAATTCTTTTTCTTCCGCCGCAACCGCTGTTAAAAAACTACGCGACATATCATTTTGACTCTTGGTGTCATGAATCGATACCACTGCGCGACTTCAAAACTCAGTCAAGCATATCGATCTATTTTTAGTAACGGAGTTATCTCCCCAAACACGGTTTATCTTGTTAGCAGATCTCCTCATAAACCGTAACCGATATAAAAATTCTGAATAGGGGAAAATGTTTGATTCATCCTCAGGATGATTTATCACGCAAAAAAAAATTTTTAGGTCGCGACCCCGGTTACGCGTTTTTGGCCCCTAAATATGCAAATTTCTCAAAAATGTCGGATTTCCACCAAATTTAGTTTCCAGGTAGCTTTCATCGTCCTGATAACAAATCTGAGGTCAAAAATTTTTTTTCGTCCGCCATTTTCAAAATGGCCGCCATTTGAAATTTTGTTATCGCGATATCTCGGTAACGCTAAAAAATTTCTGAAAACATTATATTGCAAAAATACTTGTCTTATTGAGATCTACATTTAATTCAATAGAACGAAAACTGTGCGATGAACCGTTTTTGAGTTATAGCCCTTGACGCGTTTTGGTAAATCGGTTTTTCGCGAATAACTTTTAAACGCTTACAGATAATATAGTAAACATATATGTTTAAAGTGATCAGTAAGAAAAGACCTTCAATTTGAGTACCAGGTTGAAGGTCATCGGTGACCTTTGACCTTGACCTTTGACCTTGTTAGTGGATAAACTCGGAAACCGTAAAAGATGGCTGAAAAAGTATATCAGCAAAAATGTTCAGCATGTCAAGGGCTATATTTGTTTCTTTGGACCGAAGCTCTCCGATGACTCCCTAGAGAGTTATTGCTCTTGACGCGTTTCAGAAAATGGGTTTTCACATATAAGTTCTAAACTGTTACAGATAGTATAGTCAAGTAACATATCAAATTAATCAGTAAGAAGAGACCTTCATTTTGAGCACAAGGTCAGAGGTCATCAAGGTCAGAAGTCAAGGTCATAGCCAGTTTTGGGGATTTTTTCAGTAAAATCACCAAAAAAAGGTAAGAGATAGGTGATTAAATGTATTGAAAAAGTTCAAAACTCTTGTTTACATCATATTTTCGACAAGGATTGACAATAAAATCAAAATAATAAAGTGTAATCATGACGAAAACTGGTGAAAGACCTTGCAATTGTTCTCTGAACAATTGACTTTTTAATTATTATTATTATTCTTCCGTTTTCCGCCGCGACTTTGTCCACCAAATTTCTCGGACACCAGTGATCCAATCTTGATGAAACTTCACATGATGATAGAACGTTATCCCAAGATGTGCTTTCCAGTCTTGGAATTTTGAAAATGGCACCGGTTACCATGAGAACAGCAAAAAAGGCGGGAAAATCAAAGTGCTCAGAATTGGATGAAATTTTATAGGAAGGTTGTCTAACATGTGTAGAATGGGTTTCTGGTCTCTAAGACTTCAAAATGGCAACCGGTGCCATAAAAATGGTAACAAAAAAAGGCGGGAAAATCGAAGTGCTCAGAATTGGATGAAATTTTATAGGAAGGTTGCCTAACATGTATAGAATTGAATTCTGGTCTCCAAGACTTCAAAATGGCCAACGGTTCCATGGAAATGGTAAAAAAGCCGGGAAAACTAAGGTGCTCAGAATTTGATCAAATTTTACAGGAAGGTTGTTTAACATGTGTAGAATTGGGTTCCGGTCTCCAAGACTTCAAATTGTTGACCGTTGCTATGGAAACAGAAAAAAGGCGGGAAAATGCAAAGTGCTCAGAAATGAGTGAAATTTGATAAGATTGTTGTTTAAAATCTGTGGTGCACATTTTGTTATTGGTCCGTTTCTTTGTTATTATTATTCTTTCTTTCTTTCTTTCTTTCTTCCAAGGATTTTTGTCCGCGTATTTTCTCAGAGATGCTTGGACAGAATTCATTCATATTTAGCACAAAGTTAGATCAACTTGAGAAGATGTGCATGCACCGGCAAAAATTTCAAAATGACCGCCGTTTCCAAGATGGCTGCCGAAATACGTCAAAATTTCAATTTTTGTCGGATTTCAATGAAAATTGATTTCTAGGTAGATTTTGATGCTGCGAACAGGATGGAATCATCGAATTGGCTGCCAGGGGCGACATCAGCTATTGCTTGCAATTGCAAATCTAGTTATGTCGCCCCAGACTTAGTCGGGACGACATATTGTTATTGGTCCGTTTCTCTACTATTATTATTCATTATTGTTTCTTTCTTCCACCTCTTTTTGTCCGGCTTATATCTCAATTATGCCTGGACAGATATCATTCATATTTGGTACAAAGTTAGATCACTATCTGGAGGGGTGCATGGGAGGTAAAATTTTTTCAAAGCTGCCGCCATTTTCAAGATGGCGCCCGAAATACGAAAAATTCGAAATTCGTCCAATTTCAATGAAAATTGAAATTTTCTAATTCATGTCTTGACAGAATTCAATCATATTTGGCACAAAGTTGGACCACTATGAGAGGATATGCATGCACCACCAAAAATTTTCAAAATGGCACTGGTTGCCATGGAAACGGTAAAAAAGGCGGGAAAAATCAAAATGCTCAGAATTGAATGAAAATTTACAGAAAGGTTGCTTATGACATGGGGGAAAGGTTTCCGATGTCCAAGACTTCAATATGGCAATGGTTGCCATGGAAATGGCGAAAAAGGCGGGAAAATCAAATTGCTCAAAATTGGATGAAAGTTTACAGAAAGGTTGCTTAGGACATGAGGGAAAGCTTTTCGATGTCCAAGACTTCAATATGAGACCGGTTGCCATGCAAACTTCAAAAAGGCGGGAAAATCAAAGTGCTCAGAATTGGATGAAAATTTACAGAAATGTTGCTTAGGACATGGGGGAAAGGTTTCCGATGTCCAAGACTTCAATATGGCACCTCTTGCAATGGAAATGACAAAAAAGGCGGGAAAATCAAAAATTTTCAAAATGGCACTGGTTGCCATGGAAACGGCAAAAAAGGCGGGAAAATCAAAGTGCTCAGAATTGAATAAAAATTTACAGAAAGGTTGCTTATGACATGGGGGAAAGGTTTCCGATGTCCAAGACTTCAATATGGCAATGGTTGCCATGAAAACGGCAAAAAAGGCGGGAAAAATCAAATTGCTCAAAATTGGATGAAAGTTTACAGAAAGGTGCGTTTCTTTGTTATTATTATTATTATGTTGCACCAGACGTAGTCGGGACGACATATTGTTTTTTGTCCGTTTCTTTATTATTATTATTATTATTCTTTCTTCCACCTCTTTTTGTCCGGGAGATTTCTCAAAGATGCCTGGACAGAATTCAATCATACTTGGTACAAAGTTGGAACACTATCTAAAGTTGTGCAATCAAGAAAAATTTTCCTCAAATTTGCCGCCATTTCCAAGATGGCTGCACGAATACGAAAAATTCGAATTCGGTCCAATTTCAACTAAAATTGATATTTTCTCAATGATGCATGGACAGATTTCAATCATATTTGGTACAAAGTTGGATCACCTTGAGGAGATGTGCATGCACCGGAAAACATTTTCAAAATGGCCGCCATTTTCAAGATGGCTGCCAAAATACGTCAAAATTTCAACATTGTCGGATTTCAATGAAAATTGATTTCTATGTAGATTTTGACGCTGCGAACAACATGGAATCATCGAATTGGCTGCAGGGGCGACATCAGCTATTGCTTGCAATTGCAAATCTAGTATTGTTATTGCTTTTCTCTTTTATTTTCTTCCAATGATTTTTGTCCGGCTTAGTTCTCAAAGATGCCTGGACAGAATTCATTCATACTTGGCACAAAGTTGAATCACTATGAGAAGATGTGCATGCAGTAACAAAAATTTTCAAAATGGCTGCCATTTTCAAGATGGCCGCCATTTTACGTCAAAATATTGAGGATTCAATAAATCAGAAACTGAATGGCAGAATTTGTTCATATTTTGTAATAATGTTTAATAGGATGAGAGGAAGGAATTCATGCGAAAAAATTTTCAAAATGTCTGCCATATTAAAGATGGCCGCCAAAATACGTCAAAATTTCAACATTGTCCGATTTCAGCGAAAATTGATTTCTAGGTAGGTTTTGACACTAAGAACAAGATGGAATCATCGACTTTGACGTCTGGGGCGACATCAGCTATTGCTTGCAATTGCAAATCTAGTATTGTTATTGCTTTTCTCTTTTATTTTCTTCCAATGATTTTTGTCCGGCTTCGTTCTCAAAGATGCCTGGACAGAATTCATTCATACTTGGCACAAAGTTGAAACACCATGAGAAGATGTGCATGCACTAACAAAAATTTTCAAAATGGCTGCCATTTTCAAGATGTCCGCCATTTTACGTCAAAATATTGAGGATAAAATAAATCAGGTACTAAATGGCAGAATATGTTCATATTTTGTATTAATGTTTAATAGGATGAGAGGAAGGAATTCATGCGAAAAAATTTTGCAAAATGTCCGCCATTTTCAAGATGGCCGCCAAAATGCGTCGAAATTTCAACTTTGTCCGATTTCAACTAAAATTGATTTCTAGGTAGATTTTGACACTACAAACAAGATGGAATCATCGACTTGGACGTCTGGGGCGACATCAGCTATTGCTTGCAATTGCAAATCTAGTATATACAGACGTAGTCGGGACGACATATTGTTTTTGGTCCGTTCTTTTGTTATTATTATTATTACGCTTTCTTTCTTTGTTCCACCTCTTTTTGTCCGGCTTATATCTCAATGATGCCTGGACAGAAATAATTCATACTTGGTACAAAGTTGGAATACTATCTGGAGGGGTGCATGCAAGTAAAATTTTTTTTCAAAGTAGCCGCCAGTTTCAAGATGGCGGCCAAAATACGAAAAATTCGAAATTCGTCCAATTTTAACAAAAATTGAAATTTTCTCAATTATGCTTCAATGGAATTCATTCATATTTGGTACAAAGTTGGATCACTATCTGGAGGAGGGTATGAAAGAAAAATGTTTTTCAACATGGCCGCCTTTTCCAAGATGGCCGCCAAAATACGTAAAAATTTCAACTTTGTCCGATTTCAACGAAATTTGATTTCTAGATAGATTTTAATGCTGCGAACAAGCTGGAATCATCGAATTGGCTGTCAGGGGCGATATCAGCTATTGCTTGCAATTGCAAATCTAGTTATGTCGCCCCAGACGTAGTCGGGACGACATATTGTTTTTTGTCCGTTTCTCTATTATTATTATTATTATTATTATTATTATTATTATTATTCCGCTTTCTTTCTTCCAATGATTTTTGTCCGGCTTCGTTCTCAGAGATGCCTGGACAGAATTCATTCATATTTGGTACAAAGTTGGATCACCTAATGAAGTTGTACCTCCACCAAAAAAAAATTTCAAAATGGCTGCCATTTTCAAGATGGCTGCCCAGTTACGTCAGTGTTTTGCATATGTCGGATTTCCATAAAAATCATCAAATCTCAAACAGGCCTTGACAGATTTCATTCATATTTGGCAAAAAGTTGAATCACCATTAGAAGATAGGCATGCAGCAAAAAAAAAATCAAAATGGCCGACATTTCCAAGATGGCTGCCAAAATACGTCAAAATTTCAACTTTGTCCGATTTCAACGAAATTTGATTTCTCGGTAGATTTTGACGCTGCGAACAACGTGGAAGCATCGAATTGGCTGCCAGGGGCGACATCACCTGTTGCTTGCAATTGCAAATCTAGTATTGTTATTGCTTTTCTCTTTTATTTTCTTCCAATGATTTTTGTCCGGCTATTTTCTCAAAGATGCCTTGACAGAATTCATTCATACTTGGCACAAAGTTCAACCACCATGAGAAGATGTGCATGCACTAACAAAAATTTTTTAAATGGCTCCCATTTTCAAGATGGCCGCCATTTTACGTCAAAATATTGAGGATTCAATAAATCAGGAACTGAATGGCAGAATTTGTTCATATTTTGTATAAATGTTTGATAAGATGAGAGGAAGGAATTCATGCAAAAAATTTTGCAACATGTCCGCCATATTCAAGATGGCCGCCAAAATAATTCAAAATTTCAACATAGTCGGATTTCAATGAAAATTGATTTCTAGGTAGATTTTGACACTAGAAACAAGATGGAATCATCGACTTGGACGTCTGGGGCGACATCAGCTATTGCTTGTAATTGCAAATCTAGTATTGTTATTGCTTTTTTCTTTTATTTTCTTCCAATGATTTTTGTCCGGCTTCGTTCTCAAAGATGCCTGAACAGAATTCATTCATACTTGGCACAAAATTGAACCATTATGAGAAGATGTGCATGCACTAACAAAATTTTCAAAATGGCTGCCATTTTCAAGATGGCCGCCATTTTACGTCAAAATATTGAGGATTAAATAAATCAAGAGCTGAATTGCAGATTTTTTTCATATTTGGTATTAATGCTTAATAAGATGAGAGGAAGGAATTCATGCGAAAAATTTTGCAAAATGTCCGCCGTATTCAAGATGGCCGCCAAAGTACGTCAAAATTTCAACATTGACCGATTTCAACGAAAATTGATTTCTAGGTAGATTTTGACGCTGCGAACAAGATGGAATCATCGACTTGGACGTCTGGGGTGACATCAGCTATTGCTTGCAATTGCAAATCTAGTTATTATTATTATTCTTCTTCCGTTTTCCGCCGCGACTTTGTCCACCAAATTTCTCGGACACTAGTGATCAAATCTTGACCAAACTTCACATGATGATAGAGCCTCATCCCAAGATGTGCTTTCCAGTCTTGGAATTTTGAAAATGGCAATGGTTACCATGAAAACACCAAAAAAAGGCGGGAAAATCAAAGTGCTCGGAATTAAATGAAATTTTATAGGAAGGTTGTCTAACATGTGTAGTATTGGGTTCCAGTGTCCAAGACTTCCAAATGCCAACCGGTGCCATGGAAATGGTAAAAAAGGCGGGAAAATCAAAGTGCTCAGATTTGGATGAAATTTTACAGGAAGGCTGCTTAGGACATGGGGTATAGGTTTCCGGTGTCAAAGACTTCAATATGGCACCCGTTGCCATGGAAATGGCAAAAAAGGCGGGAAAATCAAAGTGGTCGGAATTGAATGAAAATTTACAGGAAGGTTGCTCAGGACATTTGGAAAAGGTTTCCGGTGTCCAAGACTTCAATATTGCACCGGTTGCAAGCTTGCCATGTTGCCATGGAAACAGCAAAAAAAGCCGGGGAAATCAAAGTGCTCAGTAATGGATGAAAATTTAAAGGTAGGTTGTTTATGACATAATGAATTGGTTTCTGGTCTCCAAGACTTCTAAAAGGCATCCGTTGCCATGGATACAGAAGAAAAGGCGGGAAAATTGAAAGTGCTCAGAATTGAATGCAACTCAACAGAGAGGTTGCCTACAATGTGTGGAAGTGATTTGTGGACCGAATTTCTGATTTTGGAGTTCGTTTGGGAGTTTTTTGTATCAGCATCCTGATACAGTTATAAATTATTATTATTATTATTATTCCTCTTTTTCTTCCGCCATGAACTTGTCCCACCTGGTTCTCAAAGACCATTGGTCAAGTCTTAACTAATCTCCATAGGAAGATGGAACCCCACCCCAAGATGTGCATTCTAGTCTTGGAATTTTCAAAATGGCCGTCGTTGCCACGGAAACTGAAAAAAGGCGGGAAAATTAAAAGTGCTACAAATTCCATAAAATTTGACAGAAAGGTCGTGTATCAAGGGTAGAACATATTTTCAGGTAAAAAAATTGTTAAGATGGCGATCCATGGGAGGTTTGGGCGACTTTTGTGTTTCGCTTTGCGAACACAGTTATTACTTGTTATTATGTCACCCCAGACTTTGTCGGGGTGACAGGTTGTTATTCTACGTTTCTTCTGATTCTTATTCTTATTATTATTATTATTATTCCAATTATTTTGTCCGAGCGATTATTTTGTAATGGCTGGATGGAAGGATTTCAAACTTGGCACAAAGTTGGATCACCACCTGAAGTTATATGCTGTGCACTTAAAATTTTGAAAATGGCCGCCATTTCCAAGATGGCCGCCGAAATACGTCAAAATTTCAACATTGTCGGATTTCAACGAAAATTGATTTCTAAGTAGATTTTGACGCTGCGAATAATGTGGAATCATCGAATGGGGAGTCTGGGGTGACATCGGCTATTGCTTGCAATTGCAAATCTAGTTCTTATTATTATTCTTCTCCTTATTCTTCCAATAAATTTTGTCCCAGCGATTATTTCGTAATGCCTGAATGGAATAATTTCAAACTTTGCACAAAGTTTGACCACCATCTGAAGTTGTATGTTGTGCGTTTAAAATTTTCAAAATGGCCGACATTTCCAAGATGGCCGCCAAAATACGTCAAAATTTCAACGTTGCCCGATTTCAACGAAAATTGATTTCTAGGTAGATTTTGAGTCTGCGAATAAGGTTGAATTATCAAAATGGGGGTCTAGGGTGACAACGGCCATTGCTTACAATTGCAAATCTAGTAATATAGTTGAATTTGCTCCCTAAATTTATGATTTATCAAACTAGTTTCAGTCTATATTTGTATTCCGTATAAAATTATCTAGTCTTATGCTTCTGAATCCTAAATCAGAATTGACGATTTAAATGACTTTGAAAGTAAGTTATCGTCTACAATGAACCGGGGTTTGCATTTTTTTAGCTGGTTAATTACCAAGAAGGTAAACTATAAACGAGCCAATTGTTCAAAGTTTAAGCCAAAATAATAACAATAATAATAGATAAATACAATAAAAAAAGTAATAAAAAATAAATATTAAAAAACAAAACAAAACAGTTATTAAATTGTAATCAGATTGGTTCGTGTTGACATTTTCAAAGTCTACCAATATGTTATTAATGTCACAGAAGTCGAGCTCTTGTTTTATTATTGTTACTTTGGAAAAAGATTCTTTTCATTAAATGAGTTTTTTTTTTTAATTAAAGGTGAATGTACTACCATTTCTATTAAGATTCTTTTTTTTTTAAAGAATAAAATCATATTTTTTAAACATTTTTTAGTTGACACAGCTTGCTCTTTTTTTAGGACACAAAGGTTATGTATGAGGGCAGTGGTTTTATTGACTTAAAAAAAAACAAAAAAAAAACTGCCTGTACCTTTATATTGGGAAAATATAGTACAATGTTAGATAAATTTGGAGATTAACTTCAAATATTAAATACTGTAAAACCATTCCATGAACTCACTGTAGGGACACTTAAAGGCAATATGCATTTAAAAAAGTATTTATTTACTACAAAGAACAGAATATTTTAATGATTTGGAAAAAAATAATATATGCGATCTCACTCGTTTTGGGAATTTTGTCAACACAATTTGGAAGAAAAAAAAAGGTAGCGGTGGTTACATTTGGGGATAAGTCCCAGGGGAAACAGCCTTTCTAAGGTAGTAAAACAAGGCTTACAAAATCACTGGAGATGAGGATCTTATTTCCATATGAAATATTTAAATTATTTATATGGCCTTTGCCATGGAAACGGGAAAAAATCATAGTGTTCCTGAATGTATGCAATTTTACAGAATGGTTTTATAGGAAATGTGAAATTAATGTTTGGACGAAAAAATTTAAAAACTGGCCACTTTGTCCATAGAAGCAAAAAAGGCAGGAAAACCATCCTACATGTACCTGCATGAAAGTTTGTTCAAAGATTGTGCCTGGTACTGTTATCAGTTTTCAGAGGCTCTGTTTACAGAGCTTCCGGGTGCATTCCAATATGGTTAATAGTTTAAATATATATTTTATATCTTGTTCTACGATTAATAAGCCAGAGTAACTCATGCCTGATCTTGCTTTCCAAAGAAAAAAATCTGGTTTTTGATTAAACAAATCGGGTGGGTCAATAACATTACAATCATCTGTTTTGCTTTTGTATTCTACCACACATAAAATATTAAGCTGAATTATAAGTGTAAGAAACTCTGGAAACTGATATCTTAGAGTAGATAAATTACATATATTGAAATATCTATGTTCAACATTTTTTACACCTTAACACTAGTTTATCTCTAAAGGTTGTTAGTTTATCTCATATCCCTGTTGGGAGTAAAACTCGCCAATTTTCACACATTGTGTTTCTCTCTACTTACATAGTCTCGTTTGATGAAACGAGGACAGTGTTATTATTACTGATACGGATTGAGAACAACTTTCTATCGTTTCTGTTTTTATTTCATGCAATATCTTTTTTTGCCTGTGCTCTTCAATTCCATTTAGAATTTTTCATTCAAAAAATAGGTGGTTGGACGACAATGGCAACGAGCCTTGATCGCCATTGGAAAATAGCAAAAGAAAAAAAAAAGGCGTAGAAAATGTACCCTTTTACGGAAATAATTTACGACTTTAACTGCACGTAGCATAACGTTTTTCCGAGCAGTTTGTCAACATTAATACGCTTAATAAAACTTTCCGTTTTATGACCTGACTACACCACTACGACATGGAAAATATCCCTATTAACAACCTAGAAATATGCAAGGTCAGCTCTGTGGACTGAGTCCCTGTGTGTGATTCGGGTACCGGGTGTAACTACAATGGTAACAAAAGTTACTTGCCTTATCTTTCTTATATCAATAAATATTATATATCATTTACTGACTAGTTGCCGAGATTAAATGACAAAATTAATTAAAGCAGTAATTGATTCAAAATGTGTTTAAATTTTTAATCTAAATTATGCTAACTAGCTAAATATTGAAGTTACTGTAAATTTAGTTTCATTTCGGCAACTAATGTTTCTTCAATGCAGATCAGTTCAAGGCAATTTGAAAACAATAAACCAAAAGATTGTGTTATTTTGATAGGCTATTTCAATGGTTGGCAGAAATAATCGTAGTGACTATATTTGTAATATGGGGGTGAGGGGGTAATGAGGTCATAATACAGAAAGACTGTAGACAAAAAATGAGGTAGAAGAACGCCAAACTAAATTCAGGGCATCGGTTCTAAGGGAGCTGTTGAACCCGTGTTATTCAACACTCGGGTTGTATGGATTGCTAAATTTCCTGTGCCAACCCAACTTTTCCCTTTTCAACTTGATGCCACAAAGTCCCTTACTCCTCAATTTGTTTCTTCAAATGAAACTGATTAACTTTCTGTTTTCCTGTTCTATATGTAGCTGAAATATTGATTGTTCAGTGTACGTAAAGCTCTTATTGATCAATCAATGAAAAAGCATCCTTCTTATTTAAAACGAGTCTTGCTGAATAAAACCCTTAATCACTGTTAGCAAAAAAGTCTGCCTAGATTATTAATGCTTCTAGAAAACATTTAATGTCCTTGTACCATAAACCGAATATGATTTTTCTGTTGCCCTGTTTTTTAAAGTTTTAGTAAAATTTTATTTCATTTTGAAAAAATAATTTAATTATTCAGTCATGTTTTTTTATAAAAGGTGTTAATGAGAGCAAATATAACGTTATTTACTAATATCAAAGACTTTTAATTTCTCTACTTAAGGTAGTTGGGGTTTTTAAACTAAGCATTTTTTGCGGATCTACGCAAGATTCAATAATTGAATGAAAATATTGTCTAAATGATTTTATGTGTCTTTAATATAATAATTTAAATAAACATAAACAATTTTTAATATTACATATTTGCCAAAAACGATTAATTTTCGTGGTGGTTTCAAACAATCGGACTTTTTAAGGACCACCAGTTGACTAACTTCTCCACACAGCCGCATCGAAGATATGGTCATTGACTGGGTTGTCCGTGTTGAAGGTTGACTGGTATTTCACCGCTGTAGTTAAATTGAAGTGCTATATCCAACAAATAAATATACAACGTTTGGAAAAAAGGTGTATGTCTGCTTATAGAAAAAATATTCCGTTTCATAGTTATGTATGCCGATTTCCCATATGATTAATTCTATTGTAAATATAGTGCGAAAAATAAAGATCAAATTTGACCAATTTTTAAAACTTTGTATATTTTTTACACATCCTTGACTCAAATTTTTTGCATTTTTATGCCCCCAGATCGATGATCGGGGGGCATATTGTAGTGCGAAAAATAAAGAACAAATTTGACCAATTTCTTTTTTTACACATCCTTGACCCCATTTTTTTGCATTTTTTATGCCCTAAGATCGATGATCGGGGGCATATTGTTTTTGTCCTGTCTGTTTGTTTGTTTGTCTGAAACTTTAACCTTGGCTATAACTTTTGAACTTTAAAAGGTCGATTTTTCATACTTGGCAGCTGTATAGGTCTAGTCAAGAGGAACATAAATATGAAAAAAACAAATTAGATCAGGTCAAAGGTCAAGGTCAAGGTCACAGAGGTTAAAAAGGGGTGAAATTGGCTGTTTTCACATATTTAACTGTAGAATCCTTTTTATTAATCCTATTGAGAGGGGTTTGTTTTATGTCATTGCTTATAGAATTGCGCAACTGCAATATGTCGACAAGTTTGAGGTAGCATTTACCGTTTTCGAGAAACAAGAGGCCCAAAGTTGGACAAACGGAAAAATGAATTTTAATTTTTTTTTTTGTCGGATCTTCATGCAGTTTCTTATAGCATGTTTAAACAGATACTTTTAACAATTAAAACAATTTCAATAAATAAGAGGCAAAAAGGGGCTTCATCTGTTTCGGAATAAAGGGGTTAAATTGTTAATTGTTAAATTGTTGTAACAAACAACTTTTGAAATAAAAGTAAGATAGACTTTACATACTTGGCACGTGTATAGGTCTTGTCAATATGAAGATAAATTTGCAAAATTATTAGGTCAAAGGTCAAGGTCACTGAGGTCAAAAAGGGGTTAAATTGGGTACTTTCATATATTTTACTCTAGAATCTGGGGGCATGTGTAGTGTTTCACAAACACATCTTGTTTTTTTTATAGAAGTTTCATTCTGCAAATTTTGAAAAAAAGTTCTTTTTACAGAAACCAAGACACACCAACTAGCTTAAAATATATTAAAAATTAAAATTCAGTCGTGCATTAAGCATTTAAAAATTAATATAATTTCAAATGAAAGACACATTGAAAATTATTGTATGGACATATAAATTTATTAAAATATACAAACATATCAGAATAAAACATGATTTGCAACGGTTTTGCATAAGACGCATATTCGGTGCTTTCGAGAACTTAAAAAAGGCAGAGGTACAAATTTGCACTTTGCACAGAAAGCAACAAATAAAAGTAAAACTTTTAGATTAAAAATGAAAATTTAGTCGGAAATTGAATTTCAGTCATTCAAGTTTAACTTAAATAACAAAATTCCGAAGTCACTGTTAATATATTTTCTGCATATGTGCATTTCAACAACTTATGTCTCATCAGTGCAGATAAAACCAAAACATTTTGAAGTCTAATCACCAAAAACGTCTTAAAGCTGATAGTGAACAAATGACTAAAAGGATCTAAATAGAAAAGCCAAAGTTCAGCTAAGGACAGAATTATGCATGAGGGAGATACTCCTTAGTTTTAAACAAATTTTTGTAAAATTTAGTTATTGTTAGGTTCAATAAAATCGGTTTTCGGGTCAGCACCGAAGTACTGACTACTGGGTTGGTAAATACCCTCGGGGACTAACGGTCCGCCAGCAGAGGCATCGGCCCAGTGGTAATAAATAACAAAATATTGAAGTTACTGTTAATTTATTTTCTTCATATGCGCATTTTGACAACTTATATCTCATCAGTACAGATAAATTATTTCAAACAGTAAGAATATTGATTTTATGAACCCATTTCTACCACCATTATGCCACTTGACTGATTCCGCAAGATACAACATCGAAAACTATGTATGCAATTTCAACAGAAGTTTTTATTTCCAAAGTAATCAATACTGCTATATCAACAAGGAATTTTTTATCCCTTTAATACATACAGGACATGGAAACAAACTGTTTCCTGTAGTTTTGTTTTATTGCATTACTAAATGATAATCTTTAGCAAAAACATTCATTTTTATTTTTGTATTTGCAATTTAACTAAGAGATATTTATTATCGTATTACTACCGTAGAATGTATACAACACACTTGCTAACAATTCCCGTGTCAATGGAAAAACAACTTTTTTCATTCTTTAACTTAGTGTAAACAAAGCTATTAATATTCCCGTTCTATTATTTTTTTATTCTTTAAGAAAATGTTAAATCAGTTAAAATATTTGCATGATAAATGCCATCTATTGCTATTTTCTCCAGTCCGTTTACGTTGTTGGCATAGTCACACTGGATATTATATCAAACCCACGTCAACCATATTTTTAGATAAACAAACACACTGAAAACACTCGTTCGTTCTATTTTAAATGAATGAAATAGAATGTCAAGTACAAGGAAGCGTTATATTCACATTTACCAATATTCAAGTCTCAGAGTCCGTTTAAAGACACAACTCGATTGATTGATTGATTAGTTTGTTTAACGTCTAGTATAGTCTTTTATACGAAAATCAGTGAACCTGGCAAAAACATTTTCCTTTGCAGGGCCCAAATAAAGACTATTGTGGTGAAACGTGGAACCAATTGGCTCAAAAGTTCCAGAGAAGATTTTTTTATGTGTTTTCACATAGGACTATATTCCCCGTTTGCGTCAATCTTGGACATACAAAATGTATATAGTGTGGACCTGAAAAATACTTTTTTGTAGGGCAGCACCTAAGCACTATAATGGCAAAGTTTGGATCAAATCGGCGAAAGTCAAATTCTTATACCATAAACGGAATATGAATTTCTGTTGCTGTTTTTTTTTAAATTGATTATAGAAAAGGGTTTTAGTAAAATGTACTTTCATTTTAAAAACTTATTCTATTTTTCAGTCATGTTTTTATAAAGAGTGTTACGGAAAAAACTCTATAACTTGAAAGACTTTTGATTTTGTCTAATTAAAATATATTAAAAATTGTATGAGCAATTTCAAATGTCAATGAAGTTTAAATTCAATTGTATTTTGGACTTTTAGAAATTAATTGCAAACGAATGGCACATTTCGAATTATTTTTTCTTGACATAAAGTCTGATTGGTAAATACAAACCTATCAGAATTTAAAAAAAGCATAACATAAAATACTGTTATTCAGTGTTTTCAAGAAATTACAGTGCCAGGGTTACAAATAAGCACTAAGCACAGTAAGCAACAAATGAAAGTGAAATTATTTAAAGACTGAAAAATGGAAATTTAGTCAGAAAATTGTATTTCAGTTATTCGAGATTATAATAGGACGTTAACTTTATCATAAACATTATTCAATAATTTCAAACATTAAGAATACTTATTCATGAACCAATTTCTACCACTATAATGCCATTTGACTTATTCCACTAGATACAACTTCAAAAACAATATATGCAATTTCTGCAGAAGTCTTTATTTCGAAAGTATATTAATAAGCCCTGTTTTATCCTTTTAACCGACTGCTAAACCGATTAATAAGCACATACATTATATGCAAAATCGCTACTACATTTGAAAATAAATAGGATTTCAAATAAATGTGATTTTTTGTTAAAAAATTAAAAAATGAAGTTATTCAAGTGAAAAAAAATGATGATCTCGTTTTTGAGATTTAAGTGATTAAAATTTGGCAGGAAACTGAACTCCTCTGATTTTTCATAGGATTAACATTAGCCAGGTTTAATCAGGAATGAATGTGACAGAATAAATAAAATCTGATAAAATTTTTGCAGAATGTTAATAAAATCTATAAAATGAAATTTTGAGAAAAAAATAGTAATGGTGCATTACACGATTCCCCGCCACGTTTCACAAAATTTCAAAGTTTAAAGAGGCATAACTCCAGATCCCTGTGTAAATATGAAGCCAAAATTATACTTGGCATTTGTTTTATGGTAAACCACTTACATACTAAATTAGAAGACAGTATGTTATTTCATTCACAAGTTATCAGTCGGAAACCCTAAAATTTTCAAAATTTCAAAGTTTCATGGGGCATAACTCAAGAACCCCTTGGGCCTCTGAACAAAAAATCGAACTTGGTCCGAGTTTTGCAGTAAACAAGTTACATACCATTATTTCATTCACAAGTTATCAGTCGGAAATCCTAAATTTGCGCAATTTCAAAGTTTCAAATGGCATAACTCCAGAAAGTCATGGACCTCGGAACCCGAAATCGAACTTGGCCTGACTTCTGTGGTAATCAAGTTACATACCAAGTTTGAAGACAATGTATTATTTCGTTCATAAGTTATCAGTCGGAAACCCTAAAATTCAAAACATTTCAAAGTTTCAAGGGGCATTACTCCAAAACCCCTCGGACCTATGAACCCAAAATCGAATTTGGCCCGAGTTTTGAGGAAAACAACTTGCATACAAAGTTTGAAAACAATGTATTATTTCATTCAAAAGTTATCAGTCGAAAAACCTAAAATTCACAAAATTTCAAAGTTTTAAGGTGCATAACTCCAGAACCCCTTGGACCTCTGAATCCAAAATCGAACTTGGCCTGAGTTTTGTAGTAAACAAGTTGCATACCAAGTTTGAAGACAATGTATTATTTCATTCACAAGTTATCAGTCGGAAACCCTAAAATTCACAAAATTTCAAAGTTTCAAGGGGCATAACTCCAGAGCCCTAGGACCTCTGAACCCAAAATCGAACTTGGCCTGAGTTTTGTACCAAGTTTGAAGAACTAATGTCATTTCGTTCACAAGTTATCAGTCGGAAACCTTCGGGGGAAGGACAGACGGACGGACGGACACACGACTGAGGGTATCACATAATACCTCGCCATTACGTGTGGCGGGGTATAAAAATAAGGGGGTCCATGGGCAAAAAATTGTGCTTTTAAAAAGATAAAACCAGAGAATTCCCAAAATCTTACAGAAATCCCAAAACATAAGGAGCGAACCTTCTTCAATAAGAGATTTTTATCGTTTTACTCCCGTAGAATTATCTTTCTCTAATTTCTATCCAGTTTTCACATTTCCTGAACGGTGTGGAAACATTTGTTCTCCTCTCTAGAGAGGAGAACAAGTTTCGTGAAATTTTCCGTCAAATTTATTCGGAACAAAATCCTCGGTGTTTTTCATCCAGTCATTAGAGAAACAGTTTCCAAAACTTAAACACGTTAATTATGAAATTTCTCATATCTCGTTAAATAAATTTTTCAAGCCTCGCTTCCAAACATTTGCAAAATTTATTTAACTCGATGTGAGAAATTTCATAATTAACTAGTTCTCGTTATGGAAACTATATTTACAACACTGATGCACACTATTCCCGCTTCAATGGATATATTGAAAAACAAAACTCTAATTTTCATACTAGAAGTTAGTGTACACATAGCTATTTCCGATGTATTATTTCTTTTATTCTTTTAGCAAAGGCTACGATAAATGTCATCTATTGCTATATTCAGCATTCTATTGGTTAGCATTGTCAGCGGATAATTATATCAAATAACTAAATATCTACGTCAAACAGTTTATTTTTTCCAGATATATTAGCCCTAAACATTGAAAAACACTCCTAATATTGCACGTTCGCTTTATTTTAAGTTAACAAGAATTAAATGTCCCCACTGGACAAATCATCCAATCATTCGGCTCAGGCTCGTACTTAGAAAGAATATTTGAAGTAGCAACTACAAAACACCATTTTTGAGAATTGTGAAAGGAGATGTCGACCCGGGCAGTCATAAAAAATACACAGTAACAGCCAAACGTTGATGCTTCACATATAATAATTATACAGTTGAAAATGAAGAATACTTAAGAACATTAGTAGACACAATTTATCAAATGGGGAAGGGAAGTGGGGAAAATGACCGAATCAAAACACCTTTAAGAATATATAGTTTTAGATGAAAAAGAAGAGACTAAATAAGGTTAAAGAATTAATGAACTCAAGACAAATACACCCTGAAGTTATGAGAGGGAGTATAACACAAAATGACAAATATGTTAAAAAAGAAGTAGATTTTGAGCAACACGGGATAAAACTTAATGAAAGGGACAATTCCATTAAAAAAATACAATGCTGTCAAAATAAAAAACACCTAAGAACGAGAACTTATAGACAGGGAATACGGCGGCAATAGATACATTCTTTCAGAAACAACATCGTAAACGCAGCCAACAAAATAAAAAGATTAAGAATATCGTGAAGGAATGCGCCTATACTACAACACATGTGAACTACGACCGTGGCAAAAAACATTATTGAACTCAAACATGATGCAGATGAAGGAAAAATAGTGTGGATTGTAGAATTTGGGAAAAAAGGGGAAAACATGGACGTCTAAATACATTACAGCAACAACTAACGCGATAAGATTCGAAAACGGCAAAAATGCAGACATAATATTCGCATTGAATGGTGAAAGAAATGAAATGTTTTATTTCTGTCGAAGTTAGGAGGACAGAATCAACTACGAAGTAATACAGGGTATCAAAAAAGGCATAGTTTTCAACACAAAATATGTATCAGGCATGAAACAATACGATATTCCACATGTGATGATATTCGCAAATTTCAATCCACATAAGGCAGCAATGAGCACGAATAGGTTAGATGTTTGGGAATTTAATGGAGAAAATACATTCAATTTCAAATTTCAAACCAAGCTTCACTATTATAATAGAAAATGAGCACAACAGCATGAACGAAGACTCTGATATAGCACAAATAAAAACACAAGACATCAATAATGAACACAACTATTCAATGTCACATGCAAACAAAGGGGAAGAAGAATCAATAGACATTTCGGGAATAATGGAAGAAAAACAATCAACATGCCAAGAGACAAGGGGACAGAAAGCAATCCATTCTTCATAAGCTCTAATAACTTTCGACGAAAATAATTATATAAAAGAAGAACAACTTACAATAAACGCAAATGATAGATAACAGAAAGCCAATTCATAGCAGATCTATCACTACCATTTTAATAAACACATATAAAGCATGACTGACATGTACTTAACAAGAGACACCAGATTCGTGGACAGTGTAAGTGTCTTGTCACACACCATGTCAGAAATGTAATATTCATTTAAAAAATAATTCCAAGGAGAAGGTGAGGTCCCAAAGTTGAGATGGGAAGACGTCTTCAAAATATTATTTGACAAAACAGCAAATTATGGTTGTGTAACAGCAGAATCGATAACTGGATTAAAAAATGTTAAATTGCATTGGCAGTCTTCCAACTATCCAAATTAACCTCTCATCTACTTTTTTTCAGAATACATTTTATTTTATCTATTGTATATTATGTAAATTGAAAGTCTACCACCTTCATCAAAGCTGTGTTCGTGTTTCTGTAAGAAAACTCCACGATTTTAAACCAGAGAAAGGACGGAAACCGGAAAGGGAGTATAATATGGTTGGAGAAAGGGTACAAATTAAGGCAAAAAAATACTTTCACAAAGGCTGTATGTTTAATTGCAAAATCGTTAAAAGTTGTTATATTATAATTCGGGGAAAAAGCTATATTTCAATTTTCGACACCCTGGGCGAAAAAGTCAACTTATCTGATCTCGCTTCTTATGAACTCATCTCATGTCGACATGTCTAAAAGAATTCAATCCTCGAACAGATTGTGATACTTGAATATCGGTATGATAACATTCCATTCCATGTGCCTTACTTTTAATCAATTTGATACGTGCTTTTTGCACACCGTTCCTATTTGTCCGCACCTTTGCTTTTTGTCCTCAAATTTTCCGTTTTGTCTAAAACTTTTGCTTTTTGTCCGTCGATCTTTGTATTGTTTGCTTTTTATCCCCACCTTTTGCATTTTGTTTTTTTATATACGGTTACAAAGTTTGGCAATCGGAACATTAACATAATCACAATATATACAAGTTAAACATAAAAGCATACTAATACAAGTTAAACATAAAAGCATACTTAACTTGTAATTTCAATGGTTATATTGAATAAATTGAAGATTGTCCGAAAATTTTTGAGATATTAAGAGAGAACCATACTGATACTGATGGCTTGTCGCGTAGACCTTGTTACATATGTAATAACTATAGCCGACAAGAAGTGAAAGACATGAACCAAACAGAGAAAGATAAGATACACAGGATTTGTATGTAAATAAGACGACAAAAGATGGGGACCTCACAGACACTAAGGATGTTGAAATTGAAGAAACGAGCCAGTCATTTGAATGGGTTAAGAAAGGAACCTTAGAGGTGATATCTGAAAGTCAACAATAAAGATGGAGTATTAGGAGTTCTATGGAAGTTAAATAATAATACCAATTTGAAACAAAGTTTGGAACAGATATCTTTACAAAGCAGAGATTCAAAGTCGTATTGGTCTCAATGGGACAAAATACAACTAGAGCTGTCGCCGGATGACAGCCAGTTATACCCCCGCTAATTGAACCATGAATCAATATGGCAAGTGTAAATTTAAGTGTGTGTGGACACAATACAGTCCTGGACACAGAACAAATGTGGACACAATGATATACCTCCCCCCTTTCTCCAGAAAATATTCAAAGATGAAATATTACCCCTACAAAATTTTGGGCAGCAACCATCTACCTTCATGTACATCTTCAGGTGGTGTACTTCAACAGTGTAACATTTCATCAAAATCCCGGCAGTCGTTTAGGAGAACATGCACTGACAAGGTTCGTTCCCCCCCCCTTTCCAGAAAATATTCAAAGTCAAATTACATCCCCTTCGAAAGTCCGGGCAGGAACCATATAACTTCATGCACATCTTCAGGTGGTGTACTACAACTGTGTAATATTTCATCAAAATCCAAGCAGCCGTCTAGGAGAACATGCGCTGACAAGGTTCATCCCCCCATTGCCAAATAATATTCAAAGACGAATTATCTCCTTTTCAAAATTTCAGGCAGTAACCATAATACTTCATGTACATCTTCAGATAGGGTAGTACAACTGTGCAACATTTTATCAAACTCAAAGCAGCCGTTTAGGAAAACATGTGCTGACAAGGTTTGCCTCCTTTCTTTCAGAAAAAATTTAAAGTCAAATTATCTCCCCTTCAAAATTTCGAGCAGGAACCACATAACTTCATGCACATCTTCAGGTGGTGTACTATAACTGTGTAACATTTCATCAACATCCAAGCAGCCATTTAGGAGAACATGCGCTGACAAGGTTCATCCCCCTTTTAGCCAGATAATATTCAAAGACGAATTATCTCCCCTTCAAAATTTCGGGCAGCAACCATATCACTGCATGCACATCTTCGGTGTAACATTTCATCAAAATCCAGGCAGCCGTTTAACGAACATGTGCTTACAAGGTACATGGACAGACGGACGGACAGGGTGATTCCTATACACACACACCCCAAATTTTCTTTGCGGGGGTATAATTAAATCATGGGGAGATTTCCAAGCTTATTTTCCCGCCATGCTGGCTTGAGGAAGTTTTAAAATGCTTCACGTTGACCCAGTATCAGGACATCTAGGATTATATCGTACTTGTGCAAGAGTTGCACATAGGTTTTAGTGGGTTAGCTATAATTATTTTATTGCTGATTGCTTTCGCATGTGAGACACATGCAATGCAAGAAAAGGACCAACCAAATATCCCCGTGGCCAAATGCAACAGTAACTGGTTTGTGCTCCAATGGAGCGTGTGGTAATGAATTTCCTACGTCAGTTACCAAAAAAAAAAACATCTGACGGTTTCCAAAATATTTTGGTAATTACTGATTATTTCAGATGGCCAGAACCGTACCCCTTGGCTAACCAGACGGTCATAAAGGTGGCAAAGACATATACTTATCAATTCATTAGTAGTTTTGCAGTCCCACGTCAATTACACACCAATAGAGGGACACAGTTTGAGTCCACATTATTTATAGAATTACCAGACTTCTTAGGATAGACAAAACTATGACAACTGCCATGTATCCTTGTAATGGTTGAAAGTCAAAACAAGACGTTAGAATATATTTTATGTAAATTACATCAACATGATTGGGAATGATTAATAAATTTTTTACGCCAACTTCAGCAATATTTCAGCTATATCGTGGCGAGAACTGTTAACTTTATTGAACGATTATAATAAACAAATAAAATATCGATATTAAACCATATAGCTTTATACAACTAAAATATATGTGTAAAATATTAAAAACAAAGTAAAATTGGAGTTTTAGTCACATATTCATTATTTTACTCGGGTTCTTCAGTTGCACAACTGTATGGTCCGTACATACGATACCTTGGAGGGACTTTAAACACACAGGATATATGCTCATTGAGAGAATGCAATGTAAAGTGAAGTGTCGGTGGCGTCCGTATGAATTTTTCAGCAATTCCATGTTTAGGACCCTAAAGGAGAATTCGGTACATTGGTACAAGTTTAACACACAGACAACCGCGCCAATTAGGAAACCGTATTAAGATCAAGGACAGCATACCAACTGTAATAGAACAAAAAGGATTAGGATCAGGGAAATAAGCAAAAAATTGCGAGCAGCAAGGAGGTAACAATAAAGGTGAAGCCTGTGGTCGAAAAAGTTGACAAATCAGGATATGGTAAGAGAGGTAAAAAATTTACATGGAAACAGTAATGACTATTGTCGCAGTGGATTCACCCATTTCCACTTTTAGGGAACCCTCAGTTAATTTTGAATTTGAGGTACTGATAAACATCAACATGCTGACAAAGGATGATTTTTTTTTACTGAAGATGAGGTGAAGGAGAAAACAGATACTGGAATTACTGCAACTATAGTGTGAGCCAGGAAGAACCAATATAAGAAGTTAAGGAGAGATAAGAGAGTTGGGAGTGGAAAGTAGTATTGACTCCCTGATTCTGAAGGAAGGAGAAATCTCTAGAGAAACTGAATCTGTCTCGACCAGAGTTCCACCACTGATTTAACTTCTGACGCCCGAATTGTAGTCATGAAGGATACAGTACAAGAAAATACAAGAGAAGTTTATCATTGCAGGCACATCTCAAACACCGACTTATCCCCCGTGTAAAGTTATATGTACCTTTAAACCATATGGGAGAACTTTTAAATACCTACATTACTTGGTACCAGAAAACATGGACGGGAAAAACGTATTGGCTGCACCACCATCATCTTATTCAGCATCGGATGAGACAGCACTGTTGCGTCGTTTATGAAAGCAGACTAGACGTCTTTAGTGTGAGATGAACGCCTTGTCCGATGTCATTACAGGGGTCATCAAAAAGAGCGTTGTAAACTCCCTGATGGAACAGTGTATTTCCTTACTAGCAAATAGGCACCGGAGATACCAGTTAGAAGGAGGCGCAGTGTGCGTGCGCAGTACTAGTCAACTGGAACTGAGACAAATGTAATTGGGATTCAGTTTGAGTTGAGGACTCAGCCGGAAATGATAGATGCTGAGATTCAAGTTGAGGACAACAGAATTATAATGCAGGATCAGTCGATAAAATGTGACATTATCATGTGTAGAATGTACTACTATTAACTCCTGTTCGCCGAGCAAAAACGTATATATATATATATATATATATATATATATATATATAACGGTCTATCGTAGGAACCCAAGAAAAATATTATATTGTGAAGATGACAATATTTAATGCAGTCGTTTTGGGATCATGATTTGTCGTTACCTTGATGAAATGTGAGAAAAACAACTGTAGGGTGGTAAAACAACATGAAATAGTTATTTTTTTGTATTATGAATTGTTCGGAGTGAAAATCAATATTACTGTTTAAATTGATTATAGTATGTGCCACTGTTATTCTAACTGCATTATATTTTTTGTGACATACTGTTGATTGATTGCTTTATTTAAGAATTGAATGCATTATTTTGAAGTTTGGGTATGAAAGTGTTAAACCTAAATATAAAAACAAAATTTACAGGAAAATACATAATGTATAATGGGATTCTTCTTTAAAAATTCATACGCTACGTGACCATATTGTCAAATGTTTTTCATTGGATTTGCAACTCCACATGGATATGCCACGTAATCGATGTTCACCAAGTAAACTGACGGAATCCAAAAAAATATTCATGAAATGTAATTATTTAATCTTAATATGTATAAATTACTATTACAGTAAAAATTGGAATCCAGTAGGATCAAGAATCCTCCGAGTACAAATTGGAATTCTAATTTATAATAGGACAAATTTTATCCAGTAAAAATTGGAATTCCAATTTCTACTGGGACAAATTAGAATTCTGATTAGTACTGGATTTAATTCAGTATAAATTGGAATTCTAATTTCTCCTAGGAAAAACTGAGATATCATTATTTGTACTTGTAGGATTCTGGATCCTACTAACTTAAATAAATTGAAAAGGTGGTAAAGAAGTAAAACATACTTAGTAATACGTCCCTTCCACTGTTTTGGTGATGATTTGATTTAAAGATAAATTTGGAAAGAATAAGATTAATTGTCTAATTTCATAAAAGATAAAGATGTTTTGTTTTGAACTCTTTAAACTCTCCAGCTCGATCTTCTGATCACTATTTTCATAGTTAATTTGGAATATGATTTTTCTTCCAAAGATTGCATACTTAAAAACTACTTTTCTGATAAATGATCTTGTTGATTTGAGAAGTTTTTGTATCCCTTGTTTAAATGCAGGAGATACTCCACCTGAAATCTCACACATTGTCATGTTAAAAAATCATTCATTTGATTGATTGATTGAATATTGTTTAACGTCTACTGGGCAATATTTCAGCTATATCGAGACGAGAACAAGTTTGTTAATAAATAATCACTTTGGGGTATGGAAAGGGTCATTGGACGGTAAATTCTGACTGACACTGGCAAAGTAGGGTGAAATCGAAAGGGGCAGGGGATTTAGCCTGTAGCCAATCACCAACGGACCACTCAAAAAGAGCTTGCTACAAGGGTTCTTTAACGTGCAGAAAGTGTGGCATTTCTTCCAACACGTGGACCTGAGTTTACATCCCATCCGAAAGATGGGTTGTCTATTAATTAATCTCGCACAACCACGGAATGGGTCCTATTTCTATATCCTGAGGTTCCCTCGGGGTCAGCCCCGTTTAGGAGGGGTCATACCCCGCAAGCCCGAGATACTAGGTCCTATTTCTATACCCCGGGGTTCCCTCGGGGACCATTCATTGGAAAATGGCAGTACAATAACTACAATGTCTAATTACTCTGGCAAATGTAGTACTATGCAATGCCGTTGTTGTAAATAGAAAATTCCCTGCTCTACCAAATGTGACAGGGTTACACCAATTATAATTATGTTATTTGTCATTAAAAGGTTTTAGTATTTACTTTTCGTAAACTACAATGTTGTAAAATACATACTTCTTATAACAAAATCAAAAACACTTTTCAGCTTTGAATGTCAGTAATATCCAGAATCCTCCTGAACAAAATATCCAGTATTATTCTGGATCATACTAGAAATTCAGTAGGATTCAGAATCCCACTAGTATAAATCAGGATATCTCAATTTCTCCTTAGAGAAATTGGAGTTCAAATATGTACTGGATTAAATCCAGTACAAATTGGAATTCTAATTTTTCCTGGTAGAAATTGGAATTCTAGTTTGTACTGAATTAAATCCTGACCAGTACAAATTGGAATTCTTATTTGTCTCAGTAGAAATTATAATTCCAATTTGTACTAGGAGGATTCCGGATCCTACTGGATTCGAATTTGTACTGTAACATATATTTCACAATTAATTTGGTACTGTAGAGCTTGTAGTTCATACAGTGACTTTGTCTAAAGAGCAAAAGTACTGTCACAAAAACTGTTGAGTCAGAGATATGCTCAGTCGTTGTTACTGTCGTCCCTTCAGAAATTCTATGGTCGGCACCTCGACATCATAGATAGATATGAAATGTCCTTGTCTCAACTGAAAAAAGGACATTTTAGCTAGATTCATGTCTTCCCGGATTTAACATTACCGATTCTGACTTTACCCTAGATTGACCCACTGACA
>MJUU01032519.1:2064-12793 GCA_002080025.1 Modiolus philippinarum | reverse complement strand
CAGCCCTCTAGCTCGAACTGTTTTCATCAGTCCCATTGGTGTTCGAGCCATCGAAGTTCGTCTGTAAATAAATATCTTTCAAGTCAGATACTTTTATATTAGATACAATTACATATCAAATACCACTCAGTAAAAAGTCTTGTCAAAAAACCAACATTTTACATTATATTTACACTAAAACTAATTCAAGATTCTGATCATTGCAAAATATTCAATATGTGATCGAAAAATGCAGTAATTCAGGAATGTGTGCAGAACATGAGTGAATTACAGTGTTTTTCGATCATGAGTTGGACATTTTTTCAGTAATCACAATTTAGGATTGGATATAGTTTTTAATATATACATGTAGATCTTCACACATATTTGATGATTCAGTCTAAGATTCATTTCATGTTTTGGACATTAATCTTAGGACGTTTACTTTAATAACAACAACTTGACAACGTTTATTGTGACATCACTTCCTGGAGTGAAATTATGGAAAATAATTTCACAAATAATTATCAATTTTCTTTCATGGGAAATCTCAATCTTTCACTGCTATCTTTATATTCAATAAGAATAATGGACTAATTTCTAAGCCCAATGAACTCAAGTCCTGGCCATGTTTCATTTAAACTTCAGTAATCATGTTTCATTTACGCCAAACAAAAATAATTGTTAGATTCTTAGGCCGTTTTTCATAAAAAAAATGATGAGGGAGAGAAAGATTTTATTTTTATTTGCTCCAAAACATAATGAGGCATCTTTTTACATTGGTGAAATCTCAAAAAAGTAATGAGGCAGGTGATTTTTTGTTTTTATTTATTGAAATTCTAATAAAAATGTAAAATGAGGTACCATTGAAAGAAATGAGGCATGTGCCTGAGAAGCTAATTAATTTTTTTATTTAGCCTTAAAGTAAGTTAAAATGTTCAAACTAACTCAAGAATTCAATTTGGTTTGAACATTTTACCATATACATATACATTTAGATCCTTTAGGTTGAACTTAGAATTCCTTCGTTATCATCATTCTTATCTTTATTTCTAAGTTTCCTATCTTCCAAATTAATTTTATTGAACAGGAGAGAAAAAATATTTGTTACTACAATAACTCCCATAAAAACAGTTGCCTACCTTTGTTGTGTAAATTCCTTTAACTTGTATTTCTGTCTTCAAGTCATGATGTTGTCCTGTAGAAAACATTTCTATAGACAGGGAACTTGGTCCATACTGCACAACAGCAGTCTGAAAAAAAAAATATTGAGGAATATACATGTATACCTCACAAAACATGGTCAACACAGTAGTATATCAGCATGACATATGGTCTTGTTAACAGTCCTCCATCATGTCAATCTACTTAGCTTCTGTGTTTGCGCCTGAAACACCCATGTCATATGCATGATTCGCTTAAATGTTTTATTGAAGTTGTACGAAAATATTCTTATTTTCTCCTGTCATTAACATTTCATTTTCAATTTTAAGAATTGAATGCTCTATTTTGAAGTTTCATTGAGGTTTAAAAGCATTGACAGCAGTACATTTTTTAACAGTTGTAAAACTTCATGTTAACAATAAGCTATGAAATTCATAATGATTCATTTACAGTTTCAAGCTCAAATTTTCTTCCCTTTTTATTTCTGTTACTGTAAGTTTGTGCTATGAAGTACAGCTTTCTGTTCATTACTGAAATCTTTAAATTTAAAGAGATGTCTTCTGCAATAATTTTGTAACATAATTAGAGTAAAATATTGTCTGAGTGCTATTCCTCCATATTTGTTATATGTCTAATTATTCAATTAATTATTACAATCATACCTGTTCTTTATAACCTGAACTCATTGTATGTTCACTCAACATAAATACATTGGCAATGGTGTTAACAGCTAACAAGTTTTTCTTAGATCCCCACTGAAACAGACAATGTATGGTTTTACAGCTTTAAAACATTACTGAATGGAATACTAAAGCAGTTTGAAGGTTGTTAGAAGAATTATAGAAAATTTGTATGTAATAGTTACATGTATAAGATAAACTCAAATCAGGAGAAAGAGTCATTTTTTAATTTAATTATTTTTTACATCAGACCATCTTTGGTAGCAAAGGGTTATGATATGCTATTCTCCTCTTCACGAGAAGAACAGATTGTTACCCTTGGCTAGGAAACATGACATCAGATGTGAAACTCTTAAAACTGTGTCCTACATTTGAATAATAAAATGACTTAAGAACCACAATTTTGTGCTGATAATACACATTAATGCATAACAAGCAGGACATTTTTTCATCACTAAAAGCAATGAAAAACCATCCCTATATAGCTAGACACAGCCATGAAAGATATAAAGTATACAAACATGTGTTAAATTGTTAAATATGTTTTTAAAAACAATTGCCAATCCTGTCTTATTTGTTGATTATTTGCAGCCTAACATGAGTTCTAACTGACAAAAGAGCTGAATTATTCAGAAACAGAGAAAAAATATCAATTCATACAATATATTTAATATGCAAATTTGCATGATTGTAAGATTTTTTGCATTTATCTTGTTACATGTTGTTTTTCTTGTTTTTTAGACCTTAAAAACTAATTTTTTGGACTTTATTCCAAACAAAGGATTTAGCAATATAACTAAATAAACATGTAATAGCACTGCATGAAACAAAACTCACCTCAACTTGTCTTATTGAACCCTCCACTGTGGCTGGTGCCTGTAATTTCCACTTATTTTCCCCATCTACTTTTTTACCACCCAATGGAGGAGACCATTTCCATAAAGCTATATCTCCCATATTTGTACCTCCAGCCAGAATACCTATAAATGTTAAACAGATAGTATTGCAACATTTTTCTACTTTTAGTTTAATGATGTTAAATAATTAAATTTTACTATTTAGAATAATTATGTAGCACAGACATTTCTTATGAACTGTTCATGGTGTTTAGAAAATATGTCACAACAGGTACATTTACACTCAATAAATTGGGAGATGACAAAAGTCATCATAGCATTTAATAAGACTGGACTGAAAATTTTATTTTATTTGTGAAATGTTTACAATAGTGGCTTTGCATGCATAAAATGAAATTATGTTTGTGTATTGTAAATTTGGGACAAACATAAACATACCTTTCTCTGCACTGTAGGATATACACATGACATTTTCATTTGGGTCATAACTGTTGTGTCCATCTAATGATAAGATGTAATTATCCTCATTGTCTAAATCCCACATCCTGAAAAAAAAGAAGATATCATTCATTTTTTCACTCATATGATTTGAACATAACAATATTAATTCAACCCAAAAGTAGATGTAATTGGAAAATAACATTCCCCTGCAAAACTTGCCTAATACGACATTTGGATGGATAGGTGGACGTGGGTATACGATGATATCTCTTTCCATTTGGAAGTGGCTGACATAAACTTACTGGCATAGAGTAACTAAATTTTCAAATAAATATGTACCCTGCTTTGCTGCATATTATAGAAGAGATTTTTATGTACAGCAATATGCCGCTAATGGCAAAAGAAATTTGAAACCCCTCTTTTCCCAAGTGCAAGAAGATCAAAAGTATTTGTTTATCTTGAATAAACTTGCTTTGAAATTACAAGTAAAACGCAATGGTCCAAATTTTAAATTTTTCTAAGCAATAAATTCCCAAGATAACACCATTTGTTAAGTTGAAGTGTCCATCCAACATTCCCCCATTTTGGATTTGTGCTGCATGAAACAGGAATAGAAATGTGATCAAAACATCAGATGAAATTTCAGTTCCCACATCAGAAATTTACAAATGAAATGTAAAACATACCTGACTGCTCCTTCACCAGTTGCTGTTGCAAGGATACCTTTTCCAGCCCAAATTACTGTAGGATTATCTCCCCTGCCGGACATCTTTACCTGTAAGAAATAAATATTCCTTTCAACACAACAAGAAAATGTCTCCTTTGATGGCATAGAAGACACATGTGTTGATTTAGTGCAAGTCTTTTTTGATGTTCTTGAAGGAAAGAGCATATATTTATGAAAAACTTAAGACATATGTACTCTCAAATGCAAAAGGTTTAAAAGGTAGTTTGCCTGATGGTATGCATTTAGTGATAAACAGAAGACAGACTGAGGTTAAAGCTTCAAAACTCTCCTGATTGTACATATGTATGCCCCTAAGGACTATTTTTGTACAACACATATTATGATTGCCAATATGAGTGATGCCATTGAGACATAATGAAATCCAACCATCTTTGTGTCTATTTCCTAAAAATAATTTTCTCTTCTTTTGATTTACACCTGCAATCATTGGCAATTGTGAAACTGTGGTGATTGCCTTTAGTGTCCACTTCAGGTACTTTAATGACCCTTTACAGTTGTAGAAAATTGCAAAAGAACAATATCTTTAATAATCATAGTATACAATGTAAATGTGATTTCTTCTAAGTTATGTTTTAAGCTTATTGTTCAATTAATTAGATATTTCTATAATACATGAAAGTCATCTCTAGAAAACCACAAGGTGTATACAAAATATAAAAATTACAACAACAAAAAATTCTCAACTCTTACCTTGAGTATTTCTTTGGCATCCCCTTCAGGTAATACAGCATGTTGTGTTAAAATAAGATTTTCTGTAACTGTAATTAGTACATTTTTCTCTTCATAAAACAACAACTTTAATATAGGTCCATCTGCAGTAAACAGCTGTGTACATTGTCCTGATTCTCCAACAAAATAAACACCNCCTGTAAAATAACAACAATTTTAATATAGGTCCATCTGCAGTAAACAGCTGTGTACATTGTCCTGACTCTCCAACAAAATAAACACCACCTGTAACATTTTATCACTTTCCTTGTTAATTAAGTTTAATCTTGTGCATGATTTACATAAATGTGTATTTATTCTGTTAAGAGGATAATTCTTGTGAGAGTTTTATGTTTGCTCTTTTCGCTAATAGAATAAATCTCGGAAAATAATTCCTAGTTGAAATACTCTTAGATTTAAAGCTAAAATTTACTGGCTGAAAATATGCAAAATAAAATAATCACGAACAGGTTTTGATCTTAATTTCGCATACCTTAACCCTAAGAACTAGCAAAAACTGTGAGCAAAGCTTACTTATGTATACTCCCTGCCTCCATACCCACCCCGAACCCCCAAAAAGATCAAATCTTAAAATAGATGGTGTAATGAACATTCTGTGAAAGTTTAATTGAATTTCATCAAGTGGTTTAGGAGTTGTCACCACAAAGTGTGTACCCCTATGACGGACAGAATAAGAAACGGAAGAATGAACGAACGGACACCATGATCACTATCTGCCCCCCCCCCCCTTTTACAGCAGGGGTATAAAAATAGCCACTTTACAGTATGTTATCTTTATATTAAATTGATACAACTAATTATGCCTATAAGATATATACACATACAATATCCACACATTATGTTCATTTTATCAATAATACTTACATATATTTGATATAAACTATGTACAATAAAATGATTTATAACATAAAGAAAGAAAATTCCTTGTTTGAATAATGTAGAGGTAAAAAGGACAATTCATTTACTCCATCAAAATACTGACAAATTATTGAATACATGTTTATGCAAGATCAGGATTAAATATACATTTTTACAGATGGCGGACTTAATTTCTGTTAATTTAACAGAAATTCAAGGTATTGTAATTATAAGTCAATGAATCTGCAAAAAATTTTTAAAGTTGAATTATCTCCCTTTTACTATGTCAGACGTGAATAATTTTCTGGTTTCTGCATATCCTGATAAAGGTGTAACAATATATCTTTGAATTTTTCAGTAACAGTCCATTCTACAAGATGTTTGCAAGTAATCAAATTGAATAAATGGACAAAAAGACAGATAAACTTATTTGTATACACCTATCCTATATGAGGATATGATGGGGGTATGATAAATTATATCAACCTACAAAATACTTTTATTCATGTAGACTTCATTTGTCTGATGTCTTAATGAATTATTGTGAAGTGAGAAGCTAATTTTTAAGGAGGAGTTGATGCTTTCATATTCTTGAGACTTGATAAGATAATTTATTTTAAAAACATAAAAATAAACTAGATTTGCAATTGCAAGCAATAACCGATGTCACCCCAGACTCCCCATTTGATGATTCCACCTGGTTCGCAACCTAAAAATCTACCTAGAAATCAATTTTCATTGAAATCGGACAAAGTTGAACTTTTTACGCATTTCGGCAGCCATCTTTGAAACGGCGGCCATTTTGAAAATTTTTTGTCACATAGATTCCTTCCTCTCATCTAATTAAACATTTATGCAAAATATGAACTAATTCTTCTACGCAGTTCCTGAGATATGGAATCCCCAATTTTTCAACGTTAATTGGCAGCCATCTTGGAAATGGCGGCCATTTTGAAAATTTTAAATGCACAGCATACAACTTCAGATGGTGGTCCAGCTTTGTGCAAAGTTTGAAATCATTCCATCCAGCCATTCCAAAATAATCGCTCGGACAAGATTTATTGGAAGAATAATAATAAGTATAATCAGAAGAAACGTAGAATAACAACATGTCACCCCGACAAAGTCTGGGGTGACATAAAAATAACTAATATTAACGGAATCATGTGAAATACTTGGAACAATAGAATAGAACAGAAAAGAAAATTTATTGTTCAAAATGGTCCCTCAAGCAGAATGATTACATGATAGACATGTAGCATACAATACATAAATTGACGCATATACAAGAAGAGTAAAATTACAATCTAAATCTACACCGTCTATAATTATCAATGTTATATATATGGATGGACAGGTCCAGAGGTACCTGAATTATATAATATACATGTAGATATATGATTTTATTTTTTATCTTTCTTTTTCTTATGAGAGCTGTGATCACCTCTTATATTGGTACAGTCTATAATATATTGTCCTAACTCTTTTAGAATTCTGACATCTTCATTTGTAAATAATCATAAAAATTTTGCTTCTTTTGGTAAAGTTCTAAAATTAGTAATGTCGACGAACATGTCGAGATATTAAAGAGAATTCGGAAATTTCATGCACTCAAGCAACAAGATTATTTCAAACATGCATTGACTATTTATAATTGTATCAAATTTATTCAATGCTGTCTTATCCTTTTTTAAAATGTTCTTTGTCGTCGGTGAGTATGCATTTGTTTTAATTTCATGGAAGAATAACTGCAAACAAAACAAACATTTTAACAGCAAGATGTGCAAGGACTGAAGTCATTGTACATTGAAACTAAGTATACAAACAATGAAGTCATATGATGTAAACCATGATAATTTACCTGATGCACCTCCTAAGAAAAATGTCACACTTTCAGAAGCACCGTAACCTAATTTGATGCTGTTCTTTCCACCCCAAGAAAACATGTCCAATGCAGATTCATCACCGCTCACTGCTGCCTTGGCTAACTGAGCAATATCACTAAAAATAGATAATATTCAGAATCATATTTAGTGCCATACTGCTTAAGAACCCATACTTTAGGACCTGTCTGTACTTTAAAATCAGCAGTAACAAAAAGTCTATATTATAATATTTTAAGCTGTTTATTGATCCTAAGAATCTAGATTTCTAAACAAATTTTTCAGGGAACAATTTTGTATCATGTTTCAAATAAAACAAACCCTTGATTCTGGTGGTAGAGCAGTTATATAGACAGTAACAAAGAATATGAAAGTCTACAGATACTAGTAGTACAAATTTCATGTCCTGTGAAAGCACTATTGTACAAAAAAAAATGTTGTAAGGGGCTTCAAATTTTTCACTGATTTCCTATCTTTATAAAAATGAAATTAAAGTCCCAATGAAATCTATATTTTCATAAGAGTTTTAGCCTGTGGAATTTGAAACCATGAACTGAAGTATCTATCAATGAAAACCACAACATTATTGAAACCTCCAAATACACTTATGTCAGTTCCATAATATCATTCTAAATTATAAAAAAACTTAAGCTCCCGATGTATAACGGTGGGGGCATAAAAAATTATTTAAAAAAAACAGTAAGGGGTTTTGTGAAGAGAGACAGTTCCCTAGAAAACTGATGTAAAACAATATACTGTCATGTAACAAAGTATTTTTTCCAGTGCTTCTTGACCATAACAATTAACTTACACTCCTGGATCTGGTGCTGGGAGTGGTTTACATAATATTTTGTTCAATGGTTCCTGAACATGATGTTGATGTAATGGATTCTGTTGTAGTCGTCCTTTACTGTCAGCTTTCCACACCATGACAACACCAGACTGTAAAAAAAAAAGAATAAAACAGGATGTGGCGTAAACTCAGGTCTAAATAGCATATAATTAGAGGTGCCAGAAATTTAATTTTGCGTGTAATATGATGATGAAAGAAAAGCCCCTACAATTCCCCTAGTTTCATCCCTAGATTTGCTTATCTATACTTTTACAAAATTACTTTCAGTTTAAATCACCAAGCCCTTTTATACTTAAATATTTGGCTGGACAATTGGAGGAAATTTTACATGATTTTACTTGTAGGTGTATAAGGTGAAAGACTACAAAATTTTGTTGTCATTTTGTAGGTTGATAAAGTAATTGTATAATGAAGTACAGTAAATGTCGAGGCCAAAGAATGTGGTCACATTAAGTTAAACAAGTCTACAATATGCTTTATTTGGCATTATGTCTGAAAGAGGGTGGATGCAAAACATTTCTAAATTAATGTGTCAAAGAAATTTCAAATGCTAAAAGCAAGGGCTATAAATTTTCTCAACAAAATTGTCTTCTTTGTTTCTTTTCATAAATCTAAGGAAGGAAAGCAGTGATATCAAAATCTGAACTTATCTCATCATTTCAGCAATTACTTGTGATTTAGCTTTACATTTAAATCTTATTGGTTATTTGTTCTCTATCAGTTTTTAAACATCTTTGAATTGATGGTCTTCCAAACATTTAGATTTTATCTGCACTGAAGAAACGTAAGTTTGTCAAAATGTGCATCTGCAGAAACTTAATTCACAGTAACCTCGGTATTTAATCATTTGTGACCACAGTCACATGACAATGAGGCAATTACTGTTGAATATTTTCTGGGGTCTTAACCTTTTGATACCATAGTTATAGTTACCTTGTTTCCTGAAGTTAGTCTGGTTCCATTACTGCTCCATTCTATAATAGTTATAGTTACCTTGTCTTCTGAAGTTAGTCTGGTTCCATTACTGCTCCATTCTATAATAGTTATAGTTACCTTCTCTCCTGAAGTTAGTCTGGTTCCATTACTACTCCATTCTATAATAGTTATAGTTACTTGTCTCCTGAAGTTAGTCTGGTTCCATTACTGCTCCATTCTATAATAGTTATAGTTACCTTCTCTCCTGAAGTTAGTCTGGTTCCATTACTGCTCCATTCTATAATAGTTATAGTTACCTTGTCTCCTGAAGTTAGTCTGGTTCCGTTACTGCTCCATTCTATAATAGTTATAGGTGTTTTGTGTAAGGGTAAACCTTCAAACAATTCTCCATCAGCACAATTCCACACCAATAACTCTCCATTCTCCCAACCTACTGCAATTATCTTTTTATTTGGATGCCATGCACATGATGTTGCCTGGCAACTTCTTTGTAATTGGACATTTAGAAGTTCTTCACCCTAGACAAGGAAACAAATGTGATTTTATGCAAATAGCAAACAGATTGGAAATTATACCAGGTACATGTAGACCTGATTTTCATATATATGTGCCGGCATTTGCACATTCCAAGTGTCATTTTTTATTGTTACATTTAATTCTAATATGGCTTCCTGTATTAGCTTTGTAAATAGAGTCATGTTATAATACCAATATAACACTCTTAGCACATGCGCAAAAGATGCATAGTTTCTGTTGCATATTTTGAATCTATTTTTCATTTTTACTGTCAAAATCATCTACCATCCACTAACAACTTTTTAATTAAATTTGTTTCCGAAATTCATTATGGAATTTTTTTACTTGAAAAGGCAATGTCCGGGACAAACTTTAATTTTCCTACTCGTGACGTCACAAATAACATCGTAATGTCCGGTTCGTAAGCAGCGTCGGTTGGAAAGTTTGAATGGAGATTAAGAGGACTTGAGGCATTTTCTACAGTTAAAATAGCAATTTCATCAAACGAAACAAAGTTTTTGTTGTATTTGTGGAAAGTTTTTTGTCCGTGTATTTGTTTAGCAAAATCGAAATGTTACGGAACCATTAGATAGTCGCTGCTCGCTTCGGGTATAAAATGGGTGAAATTTCCATATCAGAATCGAAATAAATCATAGCCGCCAAATACTATATTGTCATTATAACATGGGCTTTCGTTGTTTTTGCATATTTTACCCCTCGCTAACGCTCGGGATAAAATATTTGCAAAAACAACTCAAGCCCATGTTATAATGACAATATAGTATGGCAGCCATGTTTTATTTCTTAATTCCATACTGAATGAAATCATCATTTATATTCAACAATTTTGAGGGGCTATACAGTACAAACAGAGGCATTCAGTTGAAAATCACTCAAATCTGACGTCGGTGAATTGTGAGTGAAACGGGGTGAATGTCCGACAACAAACCCGACATTCACGGATGTCCGAGAAACTGATAAACAGAGGATTAACTCACCTGCTGTTGTTAATTGTACTTGTCAACATTTATCTACTTGTGTAAACGAAGTAATTATCTCTAAGTGCAGTTAATTATTTTGGAAAA
>MJUU01032517.1:17120-34806 GCA_002080025.1 Modiolus philippinarum | reverse complement strand
TATATATATATATATATATATATATATATTAATACAAATCTTGCACACAGTTCATATATTTGTCAATGAAATTTTCAACACAACTGGATATTACATACTTAGTTTCACGTCTTGCGACGATCTTCAGGTGAATAGCTAAAGTAGTTACCTAGTAACGTTTGTATGACGTCCACACATAACGACAAAAGATGGTACAAAAATATACACAAACGCTAACATGAATTGCAAGAGTGAAAATCTAATATACTGCATAAAATGTCCAAAATGCAGCGAAATATATATAGGCTAGACAGGAAATTCACTGGCAAAGAGGATGACAGTGCACCGCCAACAAGTTGGAGAGGAATCATACAGACAAATTCCGCTTAGGTCTCACAAAGAAACTTGCGCGGGCGGATTTTTTTTTATTTTTCCTTTTTTCAAAATGAAGACAGACAGTAATTGTTTAAGGGAAATAAAGGAAAGAAATTTTATTAAAAAATTCAAGGCGGTTTTAAACGGACATTAAGTGTAAAACAATTTAAGTTAATTTTCTATTGTTTTCATCTCTGATTTTTATTTTTATACTTTCGTTTTATATTTATACCGTTACTATGTTGTTCTTTTAACGTAACGTCATACAAACGTTACTTTATATAGAATAAATATAAAAGATTTTCCACATGAGTGTTATATAGAAAAAAAAATAAATAATCGAAAATGCACTGAAAATTCTTTATCCACTAGATCCTTCACACTCAACAGTCTATAATTCCCATGTTACATCTTTCCAACCGGTTTCACAAATCTGGTGATAATCATGGAAGAACAATAAAATCTATAACGTCCTTGGTTACGCAACGTTACAATAGCGCTAGGTAACACGGGAGGTGACGTTCTTCTTTCAGGAACGATAGAAATAAGTTAGCGTTATAAACCATTGTTAATTCAAATTAAATAGTTATTTATTTAAACTTGGTTTGTATTTGCGAATAAATAGCGTCTCTTTATTAATGCGCATTTCTTTGGTACCAGAAGTCTAAGTGTTCACTGACAAAAATTTGTCTGGTTGTCGGGTCCCTGATCTGCTGACGGTGGACTGTCATTCTGTTTCTTAATGACATATCAGTTTGTCCTATGTAATCATCGTTACATCTGCAGCATCTAATAACATAAATGAGATTTTCCGACGCGCATGAAAAACTACTTTTGACGGTGAATTTAATACCGCATTTGAACTCGTATTCACAGCCTTCAATTAGATTTATGCAAGTCGAACAATTAGTTCGTCCCCATTTTTTACTGACTGGTGGCTTCTTTTTGCTGGTAATTTTGCGGAAGTTAATAATTTCTTGAAAGATTTAGGCAGATTTTACTTTTAATTATTTTGTGAGATTCCAATGCTTGTCTTACTCTCTGATCCTTTTGGATGACAGGTAAATTATTATATATTACCTTGAAAGCCTCAACAATTTTGGGATTATATGTAGATATATACGGAATTACACCAATTTCTGTGATACTTTTAGTTTTTTGCAATTCCTGAATATTCATTCCTTTTGCTTTGTTAAGTCCGTGTTCAATAAGCCGTGCAGGATATTGTCTCTCCCTTGATATTTTCTTCAATTCCTTTAATCGTTTTTCTTTTACTTCACAGTTTGAGACTATTGTGCAAATACGTCTTGCCAGATTATAAGGTATATTGTTCCTAGTATGATTAGGGTGGCAAGAGGTAAATAATAGGTATTGTTTTGAATCTGTAGGTTTGTAGTATATGTCAGTTTCTATTTCTGTATCTTTTTTAATAATTAGGATATCTAAAAACGGGAGTTTCTGTAAGCTATATTCCATAGTAAATTGAATGCTACTGTTTAAACAATTGACTAAATCTTTGACGTCATTAAGTTTTTCTATGCTTTCTTTCCACAGTCGAAACAGTCATCTAAGTATCTTTTCCAATTTTTCAAAATGTAAGCATGCAGAGTGTTACCGTATTTTTCTTTACATTTATTGTACATTTGGGTTTCTAAGTATCCCATTACTAAGTTAGCATATGTAGGGACCATTTTAGTCCCCATGGCTGTTCCGGAAATCTGTTTATAAATAGTGTCATCAAAATTAAAATAATTATTTTTCAAAATGAATTTCGTTCCTGCGATAGTAAATGATTTTTCAATACGTTCTGGTAATTCATTTGGATGTTTGTTAAACCAAACTGAAATTGCCTCTATTCCATATTCATGCGGGATTGTCGTGTATAGATTTACAACATCAAATGACACAAGTATAGAATCTTTATGCACTGTTTTAGGAAAATTATTTAACATGTCTAAATCATCTCTTATGAAGCTCGGTATATATTTAAGAAACGGTTTTAATTAAATGTCGAGAAAATTACTGAGCCGATGTGTTTCACAAGATGACCCTGTTACTATTGGTCGTAGTTTCAAATCATCAGGACTTGTAATGTTGACACATATTGAAGTAGCCTTACTACATGCTTGGCTTATTTTTTCGCTTTTGTGTATTTTAGGGAGACCATAAAAATTACTAGTTTTGCATTTAAAATTCGTTAAGTAGTCACATTCTTTGTGCGTTAAACCTTTCCGATGAAGATTAATCATGACCATTAACTGTTTCATAATTTTAGATTGCTTATAACTATTAATAACTATTTCTTATAATAATTTGTGTCCATCAATACAATAGCGCTGCCTTTGTAAGCTTCCTTTATTATGTCGTTTTTTAAATTGAAAATGTTTTCGCAATCCTTTCTACTCACATAAGTTTTATTGCTTATTTTTGGTAACTCTTCGTAAGGAAAATTAGTAATGTGGTCACAAAATTTATCAAGGGATCTGTTTCTACCTTTAGGTGAATTTTAACTGCTTTTATTTCTAACAATAGATACTAGTATATCTTTGTCGTCTTTGTCAACTAATTCCTCTGTCTATCGCAATCGTCTGCAAAAATTTGATATGTCATCTTTAATTTCGTGAAAATTTGAAAATTGAGGTGTCGGTGTAAATTTTTAACTTTTCGTAAGAATTTTAATTTCTGCATCCGTTAACCGTTTATTCGACAAGTTTATTACCTACGGTTTTTCATTCCGAACTGGTTCCATCGAATGTCGCGGTTTCTGTTGGCAGGGTCTAAAAACGATGTCTCTGGTTTTGTGTTCCGAGTTTAAATAAATAACTATGTAATTTGAATTAACAATGGTTTATAACCCTTACTTATTTCTTTCGTTCCTGAAAGAAGAACATTACCTCCCGTGTTACCTAGCGCTATTGTAACGCTGCGTAACCAAGGACGTTATAGTTTTTATTGTTCTTCCATGATTATAATCCAGAGTTGTAAAACCGGTAGGAAAGATGTAACATTGGAATTATAGACTTCTGAGTGTGAAGAATTTAGTGGATAAAGAATTTTCAGTGCATTTTCGATTATTTATATATATATATATATATATATATATATATATATATATGTAATAGGAAAAATAAAATAAGTTGGAAATGCGCAATAAATTATACTAAAACATAGTTCCAAATGTTCACAAATGTACAAAATAAATTCATATATATTCTCCACTACCGGTTTCACCTCTACTGAGATCTTCATGGTGGTTAAATAACGTCGCTAATGGATACATAACGTTACAATGGATTCTAGATACGATTAACGTCCGGTTATGCTTAAAATCGGAATGAAGTCCGGTTATATTCATTTTCGAAAAAAAAAAACATCCGGTTCATTTAATTATTGGAATGAGCACAGTTAAGTCGTGGACGGTATGTTCTAATAAATTGTTGCTCCTTGTTTAAGCGTTGTACATAAGTAATTGAATCGGAACACTGATAAAACTGGAATATCAGTAAATTCGGTAAAATATTTCCAGCACAATTTTCAATGTGTTCACTCAAAGAAATTTTTCTGGTGCTAGCATCAAGAATTCGATGCCTATGTACGGTCATTCTGTGACGTAATGTTGTACTTGTCTGGCCTATATAATTCTCATTGCATCCTTTACAAGTAATGACATATATTAAATTACTAGATGCGCAAGTAAAATTGCTTTTTAATTTTGAAAACGGCTCCATTTCTGAAATGAAAAAGACACTATAACTATTTCAAATTGTCGTAGCTTACAACCGCGCCTTCATCAGCGACATTTTATTTACACAGAAAAACATACCGACATTACGAAAGCCGGAAGGGGACTTCCGAGTTCCGACTTCTTATTATTTACTTCTAACTTCTTACTTCTTACTTCTAACGTCTTACCTCTTACTTCGATGTTGCAATCCGGAAAGGTAGCCTTTCCGGATTGCAACATCGACTTCGGAATTTAATTTTGTCAGTTTTGTTAGGACTGAAAGTTTCATAGTTTATGACCTATCGCGAAATCAATAAAAATTGATTGATAGCTTAAATTTTGTTAGACCTTCTTCTAGCAATATTTGAACTATAATTCAAGACGATAACAATCAATTTCGGAACAGAGAAACACTGGAGAGGGAGTAATGTTGAATACCACTGGATGAAGGGGGTTGAGGGGCAGGAGTTAGCCTTACCTCCGGTTACCTACTTCTTGGGCGTCAAAGGTCTTGTATTTGTGTATTATCTGGGTCCTGAAGAACCCATCGTGCATTTCATCAATCTGATAAATTTGTGGCTTTCACGTTAAAATTTCTATGAAATCACGCATCACGCCTATTATAAAGGGGTATTTTTCACTATTCCCGCTCCAAAAAAAAAAAGAAAAAAGGCCCGGACACCTCCAAGACCCCCTTTTATGTCTTAGATAACAACAGTTTAGGGTGTGCATTTTGAAATATAAACTTATTCAATCGACAAAAAAATTCATATATAGGAAATCGTGTTCAATTTTGTAGTACTCCTTGGAAGATAAATTCTTGCAATCGGAAAAGATTTATTTGGTTTTGTTCATCCTCTTTTTATACACCCCTTCGAGACGATACAGGCTGCATGGTGGAACTTAGTTCATCAAGGTAAGAGTGATAAGATTGGGAGGAAAATCTTATCACCCAGTCAAGAAAATCAAGGAAGTGGATGCATGTATACGTACACATTTGCTGGGTTTTAACTCAGAGCGTTGTCAAAACATCCTTAAATCTTCCCGTTCTAGAATGTTATATCTTGCAATTGTTTATTTGCAAGGAATGAACGATACAGTTTAATGATCAGAGTTTGACCCTGCTTCACATGTTGTTATATAAATATATTTCAAAATATTTCAATCTTCTAGTGCTTCTTACTTCTAACTTCTTACTTCTAACTTCTTACTTCTTACTTCTTACTTCTAACTTCTTACTTCCTACTTCTAACTTCCTACTTCTTACTTCTAACTTCTTACTTCTTACTTCTAACTTCTTACTTCTTACTTCGATGTTGCAATCCGGAAAGGTAGCCTTGGATTGGAACACTGACTCCGGTATTAATATTGTCAATGTTCGGACTGAGGTTTCATTATATTATTCCTCTAGTTTCTGACTAATCGCAAAAGCAATAAAAATTGATTCATGGGTCGATTGGCGTTTAACGTCCTAATTTAACATTCAGCCAAAATCCAAGACGAGAACAGATTATAAAAACATGATTTATTTGGGGAAGGGAAAAACACTTGGAGGGAAGAATTCACATTGCCACTGGTAAAAGAGGATTAAGGGGAGTGAGCCTTGCAAACGGTTATCTTCAGACTACAGGTTGCAAGGATTCTCAACCGTGAACGGTCTTGTATTTTATGTGTAATAAGCGGTGTGTTTTATTTGTATTATATCTGATAAAAATAACGGGGAAGGAATTACTTATTCAATTTTCTACACAAAAATTGCAGATACAGCAAATCGTGTTCAACTTAGCATTAGCAATACACACACACACCCTTTAAAGTTGTTGCGTAATACTCTTTTACACCCCCTGAAGACGATTTAGCTTGTACTGTAAAGCTCTTTTGATTTAGGCAGATATGATAACAAAGTTGAGTGGATGCTTGGAAACGTACACGCTTGCTGTATTTAAACACAGACCCCTGACAGACATCGTAGTGTTAAGTCAACTGCTGTAATCATACCTTTAAAAGAAACTACATTTATTTTAGAATTAGCATGAACCCCACAAACATGAAGTCCACAAACTCTGTCAGAGTCTTATTTGAAGATTTCCTAGTTCTCTTTATCTTGAAGCACGTATTCATTAAAAATATAGAAAGTCCGCAGATGAAAATCAAACGATGTAATTAACAGGAACTCTAGTATTTTTCGATTGTTTTGTTTATTTTATTTATTTTTTCTTGTTTTGTTTTCTGTTTGTGTTTAGTTTTTTTTTTTTATTTATTTAGACAGTTTCGTACCTCTGGGCATAGGATATGTATAATTTTTCACATTCTCTATGCAATTTTCCCAATTCAGCCAAAAAATCTGTCCCATCCTGGAATATAAAGACTTGCAATTCTTCATAATAAAGGTATGAACAATACATTTTAATCATCACAGTTTGGTGCTCATTCCATGCTCCACATGCGTCATAGATCTTCGGAATTTTTTCTCACTTCTTACTTCTAACTTCTTACTTCTTACTTCTAACTTCTCACTTCTTACTTCTAACTTCTCACTTCTTACTTCTAACTTCTTACTTCTTACTTCTAACTTCTTACTTCTTACTTCCAAGTTGCAACCTGGACAGGCAACGGACATTCAACCTGGTATTTTATAGTATCAATACTTTGGTTATAAGTAAGACTTTACATTATATTGATCCTAGCTTAATATTACTTTGCGAAAGCAAGAAAAATTGACAAACCGATTAAATGGTGTCTAACGTTCGACTAGCAATATTTCAACTTTAATTTAAGACGAGAACAGATTTTTGAATGCAAAATAAATCTGGAAAAAATGGTGATCCACCTTATAAAGCTGAAAATCAAGTTTCACGCCGAATGTTTTTTTTTTTTTTTTGCATCTATTAATTCTACCTATTTTAGGAGTATTTTTCACGATTCAAGCTCCCCAAAAGTCATTTTCACGACCCACGCTTAGAACCCTTCAGAACGCCCTATTATACCTAACACAATAACAGACAAAGGTATGCATTTTAAAACATAAACTTATTGAATGTTTATGAAAAAAAAACATTGAATAAGTTTCAGAAAGAGCAAATCGTGTTCAACTCAGCAATAGCCCCCCCCTAAATAAAGACTGATTGAGTTGTTGGGTAATACTGTTTTACAGCAACTCAAGACGATTTAGCTTGTATTGTAAACCTTAGTTTATGTAGGCAGGTATGATAACATATTAAGGGAAGAAAGTCCTGAGTTGGAGTGGATGCTTTGGAGCGTACACGCTTACTAGATTTAAACACATAGCGGTGTCAGACATTGTGTTAAGCCAGCTCTTCTAATCATCTCAGTCACTTAAACCTTTGAGAAAAAACATTCATTTTGCAAGCTGAACACGATTTTCTGTACATACAATTTGTTATTGAAAATTGAATAAGTTTATATTTCTAAATGCAAACCTTTACCCACTATTTTTATTAGACATAATGTAAATAAAACACATCGCTTATTACATACAAAAAAACAAGGCCGTTCACGTTAAAGAATCCTTGCAGCAGTCCCGTAGTATGTAGGTTAACGGGTTGCGAGGCTGACNCCCCCCCCCCCCCCCCTTTCACCCTGATGTCTTGATCTACTGTTCTCGTCTTGGATTTTGGCTGAAATATTGAAATTAGGACGTTTAACGGCATTCGATCCATCAATCCATTTTTATTGCTTTTGCATTTAGCCATAGACTAGAGAAATAATATAATAAAACCTCAGTCCGAACATTGACAATATTAATACAGAAGTCAGTGTTTCAATCCGGGTTGCAACATCGAAGTAAGAGAAGTAAGAAGTAAGAAGTTAGAAGTTAGAAGTAAGAAGTTAGAAATAAGAAGTAAGAAGTTACAAGTAAGAAGTATCAATTTAGAAAGTAAGTAGTTAGAAGTAAGAAGTTAGAAGCTAGAAGTAAGAAGTAAGAAGTTAGAAGTTAGAAGTACTAGAAGATGGAATTTTTTTTAAATATATTTATAATAACAACATGTGAAGCAGGGAATGAGCTCCAAACTCTGATCATTAAAACTGTATCGTTTATCTCTTGACAATAAACAACTGCAAGTCATAATATTCTAGAAGGGGGTGATTTAAGGATATTTTGACACCGCTCTGAGTTAAAATCCAGCAAATACGTACGTATCTATGCATCCACTTCCTTGATTTTCTGGACTGAGTGATAAGATTTTCCTCCCAATCTTATCACTCTTACCTTGATGAACTAAGTTCCACCATACAACATTTATCGTCTCGAAGAGGGTGTATTAAAAGAGGATGAACAAAAACCAAATCAGTCTTTTACGATTGCAAGAATTTATCTTCAAGGTAATTGCAAAATTGAAAACTATTTCCTATAAATGAAGTTTTCTGTCAATTGAAAAAGATTATATTTCAAAATGCACACCCTAAACTGTTGTTATCTAAGACATAAAACGGGGTCTTGAAGGTGTCTGGGCCTTTTTTGAGATTGATGAAATGTACGATGGGTTCTTCAGAACCCAGATAATACAAAAATACAAGACCTTTGACGCCCAAGAAGTAGGTCACCGGAGGTAAGGCTAAACCCTGCCCCTCAACCCCTCAACCCCTTTATCAAGTGGTGTTCAAAATTACTCCTTCCAAGTGTTTCTCTGCTCCCAAATTGATTGTTATCGTCTTGAATTGTAGTTCAAATATTGCTAGTAGAAGGTCTAAAACAATTTAAGCTATCAATCATTTTTTATTGATTTAGCGATAGGTCATAAACTATGAAACTTTCAGTCCTAACAAAACTGACAAAATTAAATACCGAAGTCGATGTTGCAATCTGGAAAGGCTACCGTTCTTGATTGCAACATCGAAGTAAGAAATAAGAGGTAAGAAGTTAGAAGTAAGAAGTTAGAATTAAGAAGTCGGAATTAGGAAGTTCCTTTCCGGCTTTCGTACGACATACACAAATACGAAACAATATACCGAACGTCACATATTTATTCCATTCTTTCACAAAGATATAAATATATGAAAAGGGAATGTAGAATGCCCATTTCTTGCAATTATATATTAAAACTATAGATAATAAAGTTCAATTCACATTATCATTTTTATTGAACTTTTTTATATGGTGTTTTAACATATAATTGCAAGAAATTGGCATTCTTTATTCATTTTTCATATATTTGTTATACTATACGTTAATATTTGTCCTATTTGGTTTTGTTAAGGATGGTCACTCCTCAGGTTTTTGAAACTTTCTCTGACTTTCGGAATTCTCTTATTATATCCACCATGATGCATTAGAAAATTTTGCACACTGACCCCTTCTTTTCTTTTCAAAATATGTTTGTATACATCTTAAATACACTTTTGACAAAATTTGATGTAATTCTTGATATATCTTCATTGTTTTCCAAAGGGCAATTGCCTTAATGCAAAGTATATAAAAAATCAAGAGGAGTTCGGTTTCCCGCCAAAATTTTAGGCACGTAAATCTCAAAAACTGGCACACTGACATATCAATATTTTTTGCTTAAAATGATGTATGATTAATGTTCTAATATATAAACATACAAATTTTAAAATCTTGATATAATGAACTTGAGGAGTGACCATCAGTATATGGACCTGCGGCTCGGTCGATAAAATATATTGGGACGTCATAATTATTCAACTGCTTCATTATTATGATTAAGTTCAGATTATAGATGCAATTTTTATCAAGATCTTTATCATTTTTTTATCATGAACATGATATATCAGAATGATGTTCATTTTATCCATGATTATTTCCCTGATCATACTTGAACATTTTTATAATAAAGACCAAAAAAAGACAAACAACATTATTTTATTCAAAAATGCCTTTGTAGCGCATTAAAAGCCCAATATCTACCTATTGTTGTTAAATGAAGAAAAAATATCTTGAAAAACTTACAATTTAAGAAATAAACATTTCACCGCCAAGGTTAAGCAAAAATAGTTCTATTCGATGATCATGATCATGATCACGGTTTTAAAATACAATTATCAAAATCATGATCAGAAGTTTAAGAAATGCACCTATAGCGTTAATATTTGCACTGTAATAATATGAAAATAATATTTGGATTGTAATAATATGAAAATAAGATATTTTGGCCTTTGAAATATTATTTGTCGCATTTTGAATCAATATATATATTATTTCATTGTAAGGTAATATTTCATCTTGAGATTTTTGTGTGAAATAATAAAAGGACAAATCGAATAAAATTGGTAAACCAGTATACATTTTTGGGATAAAGTAAAGGAATAAAGTATAATATATCAAATATTTGATGACAATTCGGACCAAATGGCAGTTTATGGACAGGGTGGTCAACCCCTAACACTATATGGAGCTCAGCTTCGCTTCGGTCTATATAATATTTTGGGGTGACAATCCTGTCGATAAACTGTCATATGTCCCTCATTGCCATGAACTATTTGATAAATAGCCAACCCAAAGACCGAGATATTGTACTCAGTGCATACCATACAGCCAGACTCTCTGAATAAATCGCAATTTTTGTTCGTCAGAACACACGTACCATGACAACGTGGGCATCTCTAGAAAAACTGAATATAAGTTGTACGTTTAGAGCTTGACAAAAATTTTGCCTCTGCAATTGTCTTAATTATTTACATAATTTCTCTTCAAGGCAGCATCAAACGTTAATGCAGGATTCCAAGGTTCTCAAACTACTGACAAAGACATTTCGATACCATCGGATACGGTACTTGCTTACAAAGTCTGGGAGCTGAGAACAAAAAAGTGTGGTACCATTATTCCTTTAATTTGGCCAAACTGGCATGAAGGATTTTTTTCCCGCCTTGATAGAATTTCGTTAATCCGTCGTAGTAAGTCTATACAAAAATACATCCTTTATTCACAACTCGCTGTCATGTAGTTAATATTTTGGGGGTTGTCCTTTAACAAATCTTTGTTTCTCCAAATAAAACTCTACAACTTTCACAAGATTTTGTCACATTTCAGTTTATCATTGACGGACACAAATTGATTTCCAGCTCCCCTTTTTCACAATTATTAGCAGTAGAATACTGAAGGAACAGAGGAGTAGTATTTACAAACATCGAAGTCCGAAGACATGGCCAAAACGGGAACACAGAAAACAATGACGTTAGACAGCTACAAAGCACAAAAAATAATAATAATAAAACGCAACATACAAAACAAAGTTACTCACAGTGTGAACTCCCATTAGACTGAGAGTGACATCAGGTGCTCCGATAGGATAAGCATGTCCTGCTCTGTTAACCCGTCACATTGTAAATGAGTCAATCTAGGAAAAAGTCAAAATCGGTTCAGTCAAATCCGGGGGAAAGTGAATCAAGCTGAAAATGACCGTTTTTATATGGGAAACTGACACGTCATATCTTTCGATGATGTTATGGTGTCGGCCATAGAATTTCTTGAGAAATAAAATTAACATAGGCTGAATAGATCCTTGATTAATGAGTTTTCGGGACAGTGGTTTTGATCTGGTCAAAAATCACTGTACAAACTTCATGATCAACAGCCACGAATCAACTGTGAACTGTACACCCCATAGACTAGAGAGGTAGGTATATTGCTGCTAAGAAAGGGAAAATTCACAATTGGGAAACTAAAACCATCACACTTGTCATATAGCTTTCCATCGTCCATCGTCATCAATAAAGAACAAAAGATCTAAACACGAAGACGAAGTAGGCGTATCAGTTGTTTCTTCAAGTTCAAGCTCATTAGGATAGATCTTATGGAAATATTCCTTAAATTTTGGATTAGTAAGAGAAAGCAAACCGTCTATGTAGCGGAAGCTGATTTAAAGGACTTAGCCAAATGTTTTTGTTTTCTATGTGTAAGCCCTAGTAAAATCTTAACCTCATAAAAGTAAAGGAGAGGGTCAACTAATACTTGCGCACAGTTAGATCCCTATTGTCTGTTGGAAAACGCGACTTCCGAATTTGACAAAAATATTGTAGATAAAAAATTCTAGCGTTTTGATTACGTCAGTCTCGTGTACTTCTTATTTGAGTCAGTGTGGTTTTTACAATATTTGTTGTGTCTTTCCATACTACTAACAAGGTGTATTTGCGTTCTCCAATTTAGTGCGGAAATACCGTTGTATTAAATCTGGAATTAGTACTCATATGTTTAAACAATCAACTTGAATCTGTATTTGAAGATGTTGAAGTCTGTTAGTGTCCCACTACCTTAAATGGTAAAAACTGCACACAAAGCTTCAAAATAAAGTCGCTTTTGTATGTGAGGTGCATTTAAAAAAAATTCATCGATCGCAATACATCAGGTAATGTTACATACAATACAGTTTCTTATCTCGTAGATGAATTCTCCCTAATCATAAGTCATTTTTTTTTTGATAATCAAATTAATGATAGAATCAATACCTAACAACCTGCGTTGGATACCTAAATTACTCAAAATGGCATAAATCACATACCAATGCTTACAAATTTATTGAAATTCTTACATTTTACTCTATGCATTCTAAAAGCATTTGATTTTTCCACTCTCAATACCATGTACACTTGTTTGAGATAGACTAAAATGAGGACTGAAAGGTATCATTCAAAAAATCGCTATTTTTTTATTCATAGAATTTGGAGATGCACCAGAACTTGAAACATCTTTCCCAGTCGAAGCTTCGATACCAGACCTTGTTCATGAAAATTTTGGTAAGTAAAAATTCATAAGTACTACTTCCGTCTGGTATATTTTGAAATTTTTACATAACTGTTTACTGTTGACAATTTTTATTTTGTTGTCTCTCCAAAGCAAAGCAAAAATGTATCTTTTTCAGTGTTTTTTTTTAAAAATCTCCTCCCTTAATAGTGAAGTGGGAGTAGAAGTAGAGTTTCCTTGTGAACTATCTATTCCAATCACATTTCATATTGTATACGGAATCAAGGTCACCGGTTATCACGAGTCTAACCGGATTGCTATTGAAGGGGAAAGTGAGCAAAGGCAATCAGGTGGTTAGGTTTTGAAGTCGCCGAATTTGAAATCGCGCAATATCCATCTGTAATTGAAATTGTAGATGCAATGGGTTTTGTAAATAAATACTAAATGAGGGCACAGATTGATCTTTGAAATGATATGGAATGTTTGATGTCACTGTTTTGCTGTGTAGGATTTTGGCAAGATCTATTGCGTCCATTTCTTTATTAGCGAATTGAATTTTGACAAATGTCCGGTTATCAGGTTCGTTTGCTGATTCGAGGACAGGTTTGAACAGTTAATTGTTTGATATTCAAAACAATTGCTGTTAATTTATACGCTAAACAATGCAAATCAGCCCCTGATGATGCTTAGCATTTTTTTGAAGAGGGAATGAAGCTTTAAAAGGGGCAAAAAATACAATTTGGTACGCACTTGTTGAATACTCAGTCATAAATAGAAGAAGATCATAAATTAAAATGTCACGTATACGCGGGGCAGTATAATGTCTGTCCATTGCTACGCGGTATGCGTTGGCTTCATTAATATATATTAATTTCATATACCGAATTTCATCCTGAAATTGACAGAATCCATACACCTTATGTAATAGTTAAAATATGTTTCAGAGTAATTAATTTAATTCTTCGTAAGATGCCTAAGCGCACAGAGCGAAGGCATTTTAACCACCCCTTTTCTTACGAAGCACTTAAATTCAATTAATTACTCTGAAAAATACTTTAAGTAACTTAAAGACCTCGAATATAAAAAATACCGCCGAATATGAAAAATACAAGAAAGTATGTATCTAAAACTAAATGCTGACATCCCGCCATTAAAATAGAATCTTCTACTCAGCTACATATATCAATTATTTAATAAATTTATTTTTTGTTCTTCATACGAAAAAGTTTCGTTTTATATTGGTCTTGTTTCTCGACAGCCCTTTGGCTCGAACAGTTTTCAGTGGTCCCTTGGAAGTTCGAGCCATCGAAGTTCGACTGTACTTGTTTACTTTTTTCACATAAGTACTGATTAGATTGTATTTTAAAAATTACATGAGTTATCGATCTGTTGTCACTTTAAATATATTTTCTTACATCTGACCGTTAACATGCGACGGTAATCGCGGTGAATCATGAATGTCGGTTGATCACCTTGATATTACAGAAAGGTAGCGCAGGTTCGATTCTTGGACCGGGAAATTTTTCCCACATGAAACTTAAACTTCATCTAATATTTAGGTGAAATATAACAGAAGGTCAAAGTTAAGCATACGACAAATGAATGAATATGCATAAACATTAATGAGGTAAATAATTCGGGGTAAGTAAATAATTTGAGTTAAATTATCAGTTAAAGTGCTTCGAAATCGAGAGAATCAAAGGAAAGACAAAAGAGAAATTGAATAGTCCAAGGCATTTACAAAAATTTAAGTGTCTTAAATAGCAAATGAAATGCTCAAATCTTATCATTACTACCATCGGGGTTTGAATTTTCGTTTGTAATACATTTGCAGTTTAAATCGATAACAAATGTGTACATGTTAATCCCCACAGATTTAAATATACATAGTATATTACACTAGCAGATATGTTTTGATCTTGTTTGGCCATTTTGATCTTATCACGATCTTAACAAGCATTGCACAATTTTGTTAAGACTGTGTAAGATATTCAGTCGTATTTCAAGATAATTGCTTTCAAGGACGAACAAGACCTGTTCAGTTTATCAAGATCAAACAAGATAACTGCGTTCAAGGGCGATCAAGATATATTAAGTTTGTCCAGATCAAACAAGATCGAATCAGGATCTTGTTTGATCTTAACAAACTTAATTTGTTTTTATTGTTCCTGAATGCAATAACAAGTCAATCTTGTTTAATCTTGAATTATCTTAACACGTCTTGATCGTCCTTGAAATCAATTATCATGAAAACGAACTAAAAATCTAACACTGTCTTAACAAAATTGTGTTAAGCCTGTCAAGATCATGATAAGATCAAAATGGCCAAACAAGATCGAAACATATCTGCTAGTGTTATTTGAATCGACAAGTTTTTTCCTTACCGTGGACAAGTACTTTTTAATTTATAAGAATCTCCAGGAAAACCATTTGAGGTTTTTAGAACTTAGAATGAAACATACAAATATTCAGAATTAATGGGATAACTAGTGTGTCACCAGAAGTGAAGACACAAAAAATGTGAACAATTTAATTTCATGACAAAGATATGAATTTTGTAAATATAACAGTGCATTGTGTGCGAATTATTTGCAAGTGTCCAGTTAATGAAAGTTGCAATACACTGTGCCTCCGTTTCATAGACAGAAATAGTTATTTTCTCAGAGTACATGTATTCACATGCAGGATATAGACAGAAATAGTAATTTTCTCAGAGTACATGCATTCACATGCTGGATATTCAGACTGGTGATTTGCAGTTGCATCAATATTTAAAATTACATGTTGATGTAATGCGTATTGAGATCATTGACGCGTGGAAATTGACATCGGAATTAGTTACCACAGATCATTTCCACGCGTCAATGATCTCAATACACATTACATCATTACATCAACAGAGGAAGGAAACTTGTTTTTTAGCAATAAAATAATTTATTTCAAGTGGCTAAAACAAATTCAACTGTTTAGGGACAATGAATTAATATGTGTGCACAAACGAAGCTCATTTTCTCATTTCTCCTTCTTTCCAATAAAATTAAAAAATAATGAAGACGACATAATGAAATGAGCATGGAATTAAAAATAACAAAAGAATTTCCAGTTTGACCTGATGTGTGACCTCAAAAACAAGCAATTAAAAAACGGCTAAAAAATTATCTAATCATATGAAAGGCCAATGAAATGATATAATAAAAGTTATCACTAAGTGATACGAAAATTATCTAATCGTGTAAGAAATAGATATTCCTGCCACATCATAATAGAATATCATTTAATGTTTTTTTATTATTGATCTGCCGTTTTCAGAGACATAAGTTGTCGTTATGGGCATCTGCAGAATTAAAATTTTCAGTTAATTCGGTATTATGGTATTTTAAAGTGTCCTCAATATTGTGTGGAAGAAAATTGAACATGTTTAATAATATAGGATTATAGAATGGGATTTTTCATATTGGTCCTGTATTATGTCCAAGGACTGTCGTATTGTGACGAGAACAGTCGTAATGGGCCGAGGCAACGCCGAGGCCCAATACTGCTGTACGACGCCCAATACGACTGTCCGAGGACATAATACAGGACCAATGTGAAAATTAACATTCTATGACGCCTTTAGTAAATAGATATGTAAAACTATATACTACCGATTCAATGGCAACAAAATGGACGAAGGACTTGTCAGTCAATTTTTATGTTTACTTCTCCTTTATTCTCAAGATGGGGAACAGTCTCTTACATTTGTAAATTTGACTTGTGACTGCGTTTTTCATATCTAACGACATGTATGAATATTGAGATGTCCGTCAGCCTAGACCGAATTATGTCGTTTACAAAGCAATATAAAAAATTAAAAAAATAAAACAAAAAGTCAGATTAGTAAAGATTAACATAGGATGATAAAGGTAGCTTTGTAAACGACGGATAAATTCGGTCTACCGTCAGCCACGCAAATCATCGCGAAATGACTCAAGTTCAATTCAGCGAGTGATGATTACCTGAATAAGATTTACCTTTCTGATCTTCGTAGCACTTTGTGTTTAAATCTGATTGTTGACAAGTTTGAATACTATGATGTTTTATATTAAAAATCACTGAACTATCACAGTATTTTTTAGAATGTCAACAAACCAGCGTTGTCATTGATGTCCTTGAACTTCTGCAAATTGAATGTAGAAATATGGGATCGGGTCCCGGAAATGAAACTGAATTTCGTTTTAAAATAAATCGTAATAAAATATGTACGATTGATTTACACTGTAGCAGTCTAGAAGATTATACACATGGAATTATGTTCTGTTCATGGTATTGTCACCATTGCGTTGAAGATTTAATGAGCTGGAAGTCCGTATTGGGCCTAACCGTATTGGCCCAGTAAACCCGAATTGGTCCAGTAAATCCATTTTGAGCCAGTAAATCCATATTGGGCCTGCTTGGCCGTATTTGTCCAGTAAATCTATGTATATTTGCTCTAAACACTTTATATTGCATAGACAATTTTAATCATATTTTACATAACTATTTAATAATGCAGGTTTATTTAAATGTTCAACGAAATAAATAGGGGTTATTACAAAATTATCGAACAGTATTGTCAAAGAGCCAAATAACAAGAAAAAAAACAGGTGACAACATTGCTAAATACTAGTAGTGAACCATGACATTATAACGACAATCGAACAAAAAAGAAAAAGGGGATTCTAGGTTATTTTTCTTTATATTTTCCATAATGTTTGCTATAGGTCTGCACGGTTTAAAAAAAAGAAAAAAACCAAAAAAAAAACCAAAAAAAACAAAAAACCAATGATTCATCCGAATATCGATTTGCTGTCAGACATTTCTGTTATATTACAGAAATGTATTTTCAATAAAGTTCAAAAATATGTTTTGATTGAATTATGAGTCACCACTTTGTCGAGTAGGATATTGACAAATGAAAAGAATATATATAT
>MJUU01032517.1:0-16934 GCA_002080025.1 Modiolus philippinarum | reverse complement strand
GTGTGTGTGTGTGTATAGTTTTTTCTAATATCAAACAGCCAATTGTATTGTATATATTATCTTGTATATACATTCTTTGCATGACCAGGAATACCTTCATATTTTTATTTTATTTTCTGATAACCTGAAGAGGGTGATTGTTGCATCTTGTACTCCAAGCGTCAAATATAAATATCTGTGTATATTTTATTGATGTCTAAATAAACGCACCTGTCACTCTCTCAAGTCAGCTTACAGAGATATACCCAAAATTGCGTGTTTGAATAACAAAAATTCCGACATGAATACAAATGTTAGGGATTAAAACATCTTTGAAAATCAAATTAAATGTTAAAGTACTGTTGCAAATCTCCTGACTGTGAAGAATACACCTGTTTATTTGAAAAATATAAGAAAATCGATATTTAAAAGATAGACATGAAAATAACACAAAAAAAATTATCATTTTCTGATCTTCATTTACTGTGCATTGATTATTTATAAATGTACAATTGATACTTGTTCTCAAAAACCATGTTAAGTTCGGGCTAAAGTTGAAATGCTGACATATGTAAGCGATATTTATGCTTGAATTTTCATTTCTAAAGTGGAAGTATTACACTGGAGAACTCTATTCTGCGGGTTAAACTTTTCTGATACAACTCCAAATAGTAATTGTGTATACCGGAATGAATGCTTGCAGCGGAAAAACTACACTCTTACAATGCTATCTAAATTTCAAAATGAATAGTCCGGAAATGCTTATAACCTTAAAGAAAATTCAAAACGACAAATCTTTATCTGAGATATTCTAGGATCTCAAGCTTAAAACATTAACCAGCACTAAGGCCCGTGTCATACAAGTATATGTCATATAAGATCCAAATGTAGGCGATGAGGTCATAAACGTCACAACAGCGATGATTCTAGTCCCGGGGAACTACCATTTTTTTTTTTTTTTTTTTTTTTTTTTGATACAAATATGCAGATCTAATAATGTGTGGCTAGTTTTAAGAAATATATTTAAGCTTCGGTGGTTAATTACAAATGTGGCAAAGACACAAGTCATGATTTGATTTAGGTTTGATTAGGTTTGATTGAATTTGCTACAGTGGTTCCAGAAGAGATGAGGAAAATGTGATTTTCCCATAGGGTCCAATGTTAAACTTTGTTCTGTTCTGGCGGCCAGGTTTTGTATCGGATAGGAACAAAATGAGCAATCTTGGTAAAGCACCTTCAGTACATCATTCCTGTAAAGTTTGGTTGAATTTGCTGCGGCGCTTTCAGAGGAGAAGTTAATAATGTGATTTTCCCATAGGGTCCAATGTTAAAATATGTTCCGTGCTGGCGACCATGTTATTTATTGCATTGGAATGAAATGAGTAATCTTTGTAAAGGATCTATAGAACATCGTTCCTGTAAATTTTGGTTGAATTTGCATCAGAGGTTTCAGAGGAGACGATGAAAATGTGATTTTTTCTATGGGAACCAATGTTAAACCATAAGTTCTGAACTGGCAACCATGTTTTTAACGAATCGGAACGAGATGAACATTCTTTGTAAAGGACCTTCCCAACATCATTTCTGTAAAGTTTGGTTGAATTTGCTTCAGTGGTTTCAGAGGAGAAGATGAAAATGTGAAAAGTTAACAGATGACGGACGGACAGACAACAAGTGATGGCAATAGATCTTACTGACCCTTTGGGTCATATGAGTTAAAAAATGTACGATGTCACTAAACCATGAAATTGACGTCAAGCTTACATTACAAATGTCAGACTGGTATATACACACTAAGATGAAGCGATACGGTGTATATGTTCCGGATCATACAAGTATTTTTTTTCGAAATACCCATACTGTTGGACCGTATGGTCGGACCATACACGTAGGATCTCGCTATTTCAAAGATTTGCGTCTTCTTGGGTAATATATCAATAAATTAATATACCGTATACACTTTTATTTAATGAATTAAGCTCTTACGTTTAGAAACAATTAAGATTTTATTAAAATACTTATTTAAAGAAAATAACAACAAAAAAACAATTTACTGTAATTATGTTTTGGAGATGACTTTATGAGTTTTAATTGGACGCTATTTGAGATAAAATAATAAAAAACTAGTGTTTTGTAAAAAAATAAACGAACGTTAATTGAAATAAAATATATGGTCTTTTTGTCTAAAAATCCTGAAGAAAAAAATCATTGAATACCACCTCTCAAAAACAACATTTTTCCCAATTACCAAAAAAGGGTGCAAATCCCAAAATCTTGTAAAGGAACAGCTGAATAAATAAAACAGCAGCAAAAACACAGTGTTCCAAAAAGGAATACCCCTGTTCATCATGTTCAGGAACAGGACTTCTTAATGTAAAAATAAAGTTTCAGTATCACTTTTAAAATTTGTGCAAAAATGCCAAAATATTATTTTTTTTATTCAATCACTGCTTCTATAATTTCATTTCAGTTATATAAAAATTTTATTATATTTATAAGGACCTAATTATTCATATCGTTTTCAGTGGTAGTTAGTGCTATCAGTTTTGATTGTAACTCACATCTTTGTCTGAATAACATGTATACTCATACAGTCCGAATTCATATACGTACGGTTGGACCATATGAGTATATGCATACGGTCCATACCTTACGCGTGTAGGCCAAATACTCGTATGGTCTATAACCATAATAAATAATAAGAAATAAACTTCAATGTAAAATTATGTCACAGAAATTTAAGAAGTCATTGAACCATGCAAATGAGGTCAAGGTCAATTGAGAAGAGACAAAGTGGCATGTACAAAATGAAAGTGACAACAAAAGACCGAATCGATCAAAGGAAGAGACCAGTAAGGAAAATCCGTATAACATTCGACTGAATCAGGAAAACACAATCCGACACAGAACATTTTTGGCAAGCCGTCATATTCCCGACTTGGCACGGGCATATTATAAATAAAATGGTTGGTTAAACCAGGTTTAATGATGCATCAAAATGTACACAAATCACAGTACACAAAATATAGTACATCTATGCATTATGAGATCCCGAGAAAAGGACTTAAATGTTAGACTAAGTCGCAAATTTTATGAAGTCATTAAACCATGAAGAGAAGATCAAGGTCATTTGAAACATGTAATGCTGGAAAGTTCAACCCTCAGGTACCTGTGAACACAACATGCACAAGATTTTGTACATTTTTTTAACACAGTGATATATTTAAAAAGTTATTTATGTCACTACCACCGGAAAGGAATACTAGTATCTACACAATATGTATGTCTTGCTTTGAGCAACTTTCAATGCCGGCGAAACATAAATAGCATAAATTCAAAATAATTTGTTATTTATCAACAATGACAGATTATGATATGTGTTAAATAAATAACCACTCAACACAAGAAATTTATTTTTGCATTAAATCAACTATATTGTCATTACAGTAATAATTAGTTCTTCAAGAGTCACATATATTGTCCCTACTATGATAATGATCTCATCTATTTGCACTTTGGCCCATAGTGATAGATGTAGCATGCATAAAGGTATGAGAAAGGATTTTCATGTATACAAATGCTTTAAATTCCTTTATAATTTTTGTTGATATTCTTTAATATGTGGGAGACTGTAACTTGATCAAAACTAATTTCTGATAGCTGATTTTATTCATGAATACAATAAACATTTATCTTATTTGCTTAAATTTCAAATGGTAACAGAATTGGTTAAAACTATTCTGAAAGTATGATAATCAATATATTAATATTCCGTTTGAATTATACATCAAAATGACATATTTGTAAATACATGCACAAACCAATAATGAAATTTATATAGAAATTTGTATTCCATCCATTTTTAAATGATTGAAATTGTTCCTCACCCTAAACCCTAGCAAGCAAGAAAAATATAATAGGAATTAAGTTCAGATTATTTCTGCATCCTGGTGTATTAAACTATTTGTCTACTGTCAAGTCAGTGTATAATATATTGAAATGCTTTTTCCCCAAACAAACAAACCAATCATCACTACATAGTATACTAGTATATTATCCGTTGCATTGGCTCAGGATTCCAAAAGAGCCTTGCAAATTTTCAAGATGGTGTAAATAGAAATGGAAAAGTTTGATAGCTAACGTATATGCAGTTATTCCCTTGTATTTGTATAATATACACTGAAACCTGTTTCAACCGAACCCCTTTTGGACAGAACATTTTGTTTAGACAGGTATGTGTTCAGTTTATTCAGGTTCAAAATATAAACAAATTGATAGAAAGTGTCTTCAAATTGTGTTTGGTTTAGACAGGTTTTTGGTTTAGAAAGGGTTCCGTTTAAAACTTTAAACAGGTTTCACTTTTTAGACAGAATTTTTATAAACAGACAGCCGTGTAATATAATAACATGATTAAATTAAAAAGGACCTATATATGAATTGATAAAATATTATATAGAGAGTTCTCAACCTACTCTTGTTCAAGTGCTATAACTATATGCATGTATATAAAAGTTTAAAAATGGATGACACAAAACACCTACAATGGCTGAAAATTATAATTACATGCAACAATTTGCAAGGAAACAACACAAGAAAAACACTTATAAGACAAAAAACAAATGTAGACAACGATAGGAACTCGGGACAGCCGGACTTGGTACCGCCACTAGCGAAAGCCAGTAGTAGAGTATATTCAGGCTAGCATAAAATTAGAATTAATCAGCAAATACAGTAATAAATTTACATGCACAACCATTTTTATCATGATATTAAGTTATGCTCATTTTGGTTAAAGATTGCAAAATTGAAGATTAAGTTTGGTGTAAATTACAAAATTAGGGATTAAAGTTTTTTTACATGAAGCTGCGATCTGTAAAAATGATTGATCAATTATACATTTGTACCAGAACTTTAAAACATATAACAGGGCTCTACATTAAGGCTTGTCTGACTTGTCCTTACCAGTTCAAATTTAAATCGGACAAGTAAAATTTTAAACTACTTTTCCTGTAAGTAAAAAAGTAAAAAATTCAAATAAAATGAAATTCTGCACTGTGTTGACAACAAAGAATTCATTGAAGTGAATGTCAAATTGGCTTGTCTGATGGATAAATCCAAATAAAAGTTGATGTAAAGCCCTGCATAAATTAGAAATTTTGTCAAAATTTTAATTTCTGTATTGCATCATAATTTGAAAATAAGATAATTTCTTCTTTTTGATTTGTGCGACTGAAATTTTATATCATTATTACATCCAAACATTACAATATGCATAAATTTCTTTTTGCATTTTGAGATACTTATTGGGATGAGCCACTAGAATAGGTATCTTTTTCTTGGTTTGTTTGATATGATAAGGATAGAAAATGGTGATTAAAATAGGTGAAAAGGTCAAAATTTTGAATCGTAAACAGATACCAATTATTATTGACACTTATATTGTACACTGATAAAGGTACAAACCACATACTTTGTCCCAACTGGTGTTCTGTGTTGTTAAAGACATCATACAATTGTCATATGAATACGGGTAATTCAGATAGAACAGTAAGGGTTCTATAAATAGAACTGGATTCTCCCTTTTGTGAACCTTCGGTACTTTCGTACGAAGAATGTTTCATGCTATAAATTTATTACACTGTTTCAGTTTCTTTGTTAATAAGTTATAATTACTTACATTTGACATTTATCCTGAGCAAGCAGTTTAACCAGCTGGAGATATGTTGCAAAATGAAATTCAACAAAAAGAGAATCGAGGCAAGAGATGGAAATTCACAGCCAGCCAGAATTCTCTCATTTGTTCCAAATCAATAAACTACATCTACTGTGAAGCTTTTATATGTCTTTGAATGTCAGACGATTCATTTCTTGCATTTGCTGTGACAGTTGGGAGACAAGGACGCATGTAATATTCAGGCACTGACCATGGCCTGGAATTTTTTAGAACGAATAGTTTCTGGCCTCAAAAAATTGTCTGACCTGCACCTTGGTTGAAAAAATTATCTGGCCCTAACCCTCCCGCTCAACCTGTCGATAAGAAAAAAAAGCATGGGTCAACAACATTTCATAGAATAGTATAGATCTATGTGTGGAAAAAATAATCTGACCCCGCGAAAGCGGCCAAAAAATACATATAAATCTTGGCTCAGATGAAAATCCAAGCCCCCCCCCCCCTGAATATCAAATGGTCCGTACCTTACTTACAGCGGAAAAGTCAATCCACTTACATGTATATGACACATTTCCTTTGACCGAAACATTTTTGTATCAATACAGCATGTATTCCAAGAAGTACGTGTATGTATGATTGTTGGTTTAGTTAAGTCCCTCCTCTGTCAGGAGCACCGTCATATAATGTACATCGTTATATTAGACGTGAAAAGGAATATTTAACAACATGCGCCAGGCATACTACTGTGAGCATTGCCTTCCCCGGTTCCCTAGCCTTAACGTAGGTTGATTTACCTAGAAGAGTCCAAAAAACCGGTAGACATGGGCACTTAAATACGTACCTCCACTGCCATCAACCGAGTTAAGAAAGTGAAAGTGAATATACTACAGAACCGGGAGACATGGGCCGCACTAACATACGTATCTCTAAATATTGGCAACCAGTTAAACATATTTACACACTGCCAAAAAACAAAAAAAGTAGCAAGTGGATACTGTAAAAGAACTCTTCAGAAGCCCCCACAAAATAAAGCAGAACGGGAATATTGTGTTGACAACTGAGTGAACAGGTAAAGGTAAAAGATGGGACAGCACATGTCATCTAATATGTAAATATTTCATATTTTTATTTGTCAAAATTTTGTGAAAAAAAATCTTTTTGTGACTTCTGACCTTGACATGTTAATATGTAAAATAGAAATTATCAATAGTCAAAGTCCAAGTTCCTGCACTGTACAGTACTGTGCAACGTAGCCCTTACAGAAAAAACGACCAGTCACCCGTCATCCGTTCGTCAGGGAGCAGTCAGCGGTCAGTCAGCGATCAGTTAATCAACGTGACGACTTGTTACTCGTCCAACCCGTCAATTGACGTGAAACGTGACGGGTGACGAGATCCCTATTCGTCCAACTCGCGTCCAGATTCGTCCATATATCACGTGATGTCTCGGGTTTAAAATTTTGCGAAATATATATTCGTTTCACTCAGTGTATACACGATCTGTACATCATCGCAACAGATCAATCTTTTTGCTTTTAATCAATAATTGCTTATCATAATTTTTTTTTTCATTTTCATGGAGTCTTTAATATAATAAAGGTCGAAAGGAACTGCTACATTGACGGGTGTTATTCATCAAAATTTTCAATTGTCATGGAGTTAAAACAAAATAATGTGTAAAGAGAAAACTTCTCACTGATCGGTGCATCTGTAATGACGAAGTTTTAATTATTCATTTTAACCTATACATAAAATGGAATTTTTGAAAAACTAATGTGTATAAGAAAACATTTGCACTGACTGGTATATTTGCAATGAGTAATTTTTTATCACATCATTTCATTTTCATGGAATTTTTAACAAAATAATGTGTAAAAGTAAAGTTTCGCACTAACCAGTGTAAATGTAATGACTAAAATGAAGATTCATAAGTATTTTTTTTTACATTTTTTCATTTTCATGGAATTTTTAACAAAATAAGATGTTAAAGGAAAACTTAGCACTGACGGGGTGTATATATAATTACTAAAATGAAGATTTATAAGTAATTTTTTATCACATGTTTTCATTTCATGGAATTTTTATCAAAATATTGTGCAAAAGGACAGTTTCGCACTGACCGGTATAAATGTAATGACTTAAATGAAGATTCATAAGAAATTTTTTATTACATTTTTCATTTTCATGGAATTTTTAACAAATTAATGTGTAAAAGGAAAGTTAGGCACTAACTGGCGTATATGTAATGACTAAAATGAGGATTTATAAGTAAATTTTTTTCACATTTTTTCATTTTCATGGAATTTTCAACAAAATAATGTGTAAAAGGAAAGTTTCGCATTGACCGGTGTATAAGTAATGACTAAAATGAAGATTCATAAGTAAATTTTTATCACCTTTTTTCCATTTTCATGAATTTTTAACAAAATAATGTTTAAAAGGAAAGTTTCGTATTGACCGGTGTATATGTAATCACTAAAAAGAAGATTCATAAGAAGTTTTTTATCACATTTTTTTCATTTTCATGGAATTTTTATCAAAATAATGTGTAAAAGGAGAGTTTGGCACTGACCGGTGTATATGTAATGACTAAAATGAAGATTCATAAGTAAAGTTTTATCACATTTTTTCATTTTCATGGAATTTTTAACAAAATAATATGTAAAAGGAAAGTTTAGCATTGACTGGTGTATATGTAATGACTAAAATGAAGATTCAGAACTAAATTTTTATCACATTTTTTCATTTTCATGGAATTTTTTAACAAAATAATATGTCAAAGGAAAGATTTGCATTGACTAGTGTATATGTAATGACTAAAATGAAGATTCATAAGTAATTTTTTATCACATTTTTTTTTCATTTTCATGGAATTTTTATCAAAATAATGTGCTAAAGGAAAGTTTTGCACTGACCGGTGTATATATAATGACTAAAATGAAGATTCATAAGTACTTTTTTATTACATTTTTTCATTTTCATGGAATTTTAAACAAAAAAATGTGTAAAAGAAAAGTTTCGCACGAACCGGTGTATATGTTATGACTAAAATGAAGATTCATAGTAATTTTTTTCTACATTTTTTTTCATTCTCATGGAATATTTAACAAAATAATACTGTAAAGGGAAGTTTCGCACTGACCGGTATATATGTAATGACTTAAATGAAGATTCATAAGTAATTTATTAGTACATTTTATTCATTTTCATGGAATTTTTAACAAAATAATGTGTAAAAGGAAAGTTTCGCACTAACTGGTGTATATGTAATGACGAAAATGAAAATTGATAAGTCATTTTTTTCTACATTTTTTCATTCTCATGGAATTTTTAACCAAAAAATATGTAAAAGGAAAGTTTCGCACTGACAAGTGTTTATGTAATGACTTAAATGAAGATTCATTTGAAGTAATCTTTTCATCACATTTTTTCATTTTTATGGAATTTCCAACCAAACAATGTGTAAAAGGAAAGTTTCACACTGACTGGTGTATATGTAATGACTAAAATGAATACTCATCACTTTTTTTTCACTTTCATGGAAATTTTTAACAAAATAATTTGTAAAAGGAAAGTTTCGCACAGACGGTGGTATATGTAATGACTAAAATGAAGATTCATAAGAAATTTTTATCACATTTTTTTCATTTTCATTGAATTTTATCAAAATAATGTGTAAAAGAAAAGTTTGGCACTGACTCGGTAACTACTGTACACCCTCCATCTTTTTTTTCACTGCTGTACTCCCTCCATCTTTTCTTTTTGGGGGGTGCGCTGGTCTAGCGCAATACCGATACTACTGATATGTGTTTACTTGTTTTAGTTGGGCGAACGACATCACCGGAAGCAAATCATCCTAGAGTTCGAGATTCAGGTAAATACTAAATGAAAAATTAAAGAATTGAACTAAGTCTAGTGAACATATGATTCGTCCGCTGCCACTTTCTTCTCACAGTTTAAATGAATTTAAGTTATTTCTTAAATAGTTTCTTTTAATTTCTATATTGTGTGCTTGTCATGGAAATAACCAAATAATTCTTTTTACGTCTTTTTGTTTTTTTCTGAGATAATAAAATATTAATGTTTTTAAATATCAACTTTCAAATCCCAGCTTTGTGTGGCTTCATTTCAAATCACCCAAATGTCTATGACTATGTCAAGGGAACAATAGTTATTTTGTTGAAATTGACAACATTTTCAGTACCTCTGTGTCGCCAAAAATAGACCATTCTGTTATTAATTATATCAGGTATTACATGGAAAGAGATATAAAAGTATCTTTCTTGGTATCTTGGTCTTTTGTTATGACTGAACTCCTGAAAATACGACGATTCAACAATAAAAAACTTACAAGGTAATGGCTAGAAAACTTATTTTGACATAATTATGCTCAGGTCTTCAGTTGATATATTTTCAGTCTTCCTCTAGTTCGGTACGACCAATATTAATTAAGTTTTATTTCCAACAAAATAGCAAATTAATGCTAGGATCAGACAGGAAAAGTAGTAAATTATGTAGAGGGAACGAAATAGAAAATAGACTTAAATTTCTAATAAAAGAAAAAATGCACAATTTTGCAAGCTTTAGATATCATTAAAGGTACAACAATAAGGATTCAACTTTGTTTGGTCACTTTCTTTTAGTGGTTTATATGTTAAGTTTATTCATTGCATTTTATAAATTCCTAATTGTTAAACCTCAACATTTTTATGCTTTTGCAATAGCAAGAAGCAGTTTGATATGTTTGTTTTCAATTTTCGAGATTTCAGTAAAGGGAACAATTATTTATTACTTTTGTCAGAGTTGTTTTACGTTAAGAATGAGTAGACTTTAATTTAGAGCAATAAACAGTGAAAGGATATGGAGTATGAACATCGATAAAAGCTTTAAATGTAATATTAGTGATTTTTCAGTCAATCGGGTAAGGGTCAAATCAAAAATTATTTCAATGTACTGATATGTATGAATAACTTATTACCGAAGTTGTTGTGGATTTAATTTCTGCATATGCGCATTTCGACAACTAATGCCTCTTCAGTGCAGATATAATCTAAACGTTTGGAAACCATGAATTCAAAAATTTTTAAAAACTGATAGAGAATAAATAACCAATATCATCTAAATGTAAAGCAAAAATCATCTAAGGACACAGCTTTGCATTTAGTAGATACTCCTTACATTTCAACAAAATTTCATAATGAAAGGTTTCAAATAGAATCGGCTTTCGGTTCAGCGACGAAGTACTGACTAATGGGCTGGTGAATACCCTCTGGGACTTACAGACCACCAGCAGTGGTATCGACCCAGTGGTAACAAATAACTGAATACCGAAGTTGTTGTGAATTTAATTTCTGCTTATGCGCATTTCAACAACTAATGTCTCTACAGTGCAGATAAAATCTAAACGTTTTGGAGACCATGAATTCCAAAATGTTTCAAACTGATAGAGAACAAATAACCAATATGATCTTGATGTAAAGCAAACAGGGTTTTTATTTAATTTTTTAAATTTTGATGTGAACAAACAGTTAGGCTTTAAATAAAACAAAATATCCATTGGTGTTATCAAATTGGACAGGGGTTTTTGATAGTGTGCTTATTGTTTCAAAACTGCATCTAAATTTATATTTCGTTATTCACAATTGTCGTGATTTTGGATTTTTGATTTTTGAATTACCCCTTTCATCTTTTTTGCTTCAGTATTCGTCTGCCGATGTATTAATGAGTTTCAATACAAAGTTATATGTAGTATTTAGATTTCATTTCAGAATCTTCAAAAGAAAAACAAAGAATTTATTTGGAGTGTTTATTTTGTTTTCTACTGTTTTTATAATAATTGACACAAAAAGTTTCAGATCAAAGTAACATATATGTGTTTACTTGTTTTTAGTTGGACGAACAACATCACCACAAGCAAATCATCCTAGAGTTCGAGATTCAGGTAAATTCTAAAAGAAAAGTTTAAGAATTGTAGTAAGTAAAGTGAACATATGATTCGTCCGCTGCCACTTCCTTCTAATAGGTTAAATGCATCTAAATTATTTCGTAAATTGTTTATTCTAATTCATGTTTTGTGTGCTTGTCATGGAAGTAATCAAATGATTCTTTTTTTCCGAGATAATAAAATATTAATGGTTTCCACGATTGCACCTTCACACTTTAATTTGATTAATACTTCACTTTCAGCACTTAATCCGGTAGTCAGACTTTCTCCATTAAAGATATCAAAAATATGCAACTCTTTACATACATTTAAATACTCTACACCGTCTATTTCTAATAAATGCAATCGTGGAGATTTAAGATTCAAAAGTGCGACGCAAGGAAATGTGCTACTTGTCCTCGCCTGGTCCAGGAGAATACTGTGAAATCCAATGTTAATGGCAGGAACTTTACCATCTAATTCCCCATTGATATCTCCTGAAAAACATCCAGCCTGGTGTATTTGATTACCTGAAGCAAACCAGGCTGCGGAATTCAGTACGTGGGTGAAACTGGTCGTCCATTATGTCGACGCACCCAAGAGCATTTATATCGTATGCGTTTTAATAAATTTATAAAAGTGCAACCGTTAGAAATTGTAGAAAAATCCCCCGATCAATCCAAGAGATTGATTGATTGATTGAATATTGTTTAACGTCTAATCAGCAATATTTCAGCTATATCAAGACGAGAACAAGTTTGTTAATAAATAATCACTTTGGGGTATGGAAGAGGCCATGGGACGGGAAATTCTGACTGCCACTGGAAAAGTAGGGTGAAATCGTCAAGGGCAGGGAATTTAGCCTTATAGCCGATCACCTACGGACTACCCTAAAAAGAGCTTACTACAAGGGTTCTTTAACGTGCAGGAAGCGTGGCGTTTCTTCCAACACGTGGACCAGAGTTTACATCCCATCCGAAAGATGGGTTGTGTATTTATTAATCCCGCACAACCACGGAATGGGTCCTATTTCTATATCCCGGGACCCTCGGGGTCAGCCTCCGTTTAGGAGGGGTCACACCCCGCAAGCCAGAGATACTAGGTCCTATTTCTATATCCCGGGGTTCCCTCGGGGTCCTCTGTTAGGATCAATCCAAGAGAGAATTTGTAAGAGCTAGAAGAGAATGTGAACTGTCTTGGATTAAAAAAACTTCAGACAGCTTATCCATTAGGATTAAATGATAACATCATGGGTCAGGGAAACATTTCTCAGCGCGCTTTAATTGACATTATGGGCATTTCGTATCCAAAATTACGCCATCGCAGGTCACACGGTCGAAGAGTGAATTATAATATAAAAAGCAAACGTAAAACCTTTGTTAATGTTAAAGATCTATATACTGTTTTCAAAAACAATGGGCGGCACGGCTTGTTCACCAAACTTTGTTCAATTCCTGTAACACAATTTTACAAAATCTCTTTGGAATGTGATACTATGTCTGTTAATAGTCCGCTATATGAATGTTCAAAAATTATTGATGTATTCTGTTATCATCGTCTTTTTCCGAGAATCGACAAACCCGATGAACATGTTAAACATTTTTTTGAAAATTAAATATATTAATAAAGGAATTGATTTGATTGATATTGGAAGCATTTTTCGGGACCCTGACATTCGAAAACTTATACCTGCATATTTTGACAACCAGGATATGCCTATCATTTCTTTTTCTTACAACCTACTAGAGGTATTTTTTTTCAATTACTCTTCGATTACCTGTGATGCTGATTTTGAGAAGAACTACCCTAGCAGCTGAGATTGTTTTATGTCACCATACCGCTATGACCCTTGAGGACATATTTTAACGGGGAACTTGAACATCATTGAAGATATGGAAGTTCAACGGTTCTTTAGACAAGGGCCTAAAAATCGCCCACCTTCCAAAATTAACTGGCAAGCTTGTTTTGAAATCATTAAAGACGCAGTCACTAAGTACTATATAAAATGGTGCAAACGGGAAGTGCAGACAAACAAGCACTGAATTTGTTCAAAGATAAAATTATTACCAAAGTCAGCAACAGAATTAATTTTTATAAAGATAATCATGATGAGCCACATCCTAAGCTGTCTGTTAATGGAATTAAGTCTAAATTGAGAGATCTTGGCAAAAAAAATGTGTTTGTACCAGTTGACAAAGCTTCTAACAACGTCTCAATCATTTGAAAGAAATATCGATGTCCAACAAAACGAATTGGACAAGTCTAATACTTTCAAACGCACCAATTGTGATGAACAAACTCTCACCAAACAACATTACAAGGATACAGAAATGCTCAAAGTTCCACCTAAAGATAACACCTTGCCTACAATGTACTGGATTCCTAATCTTCACAAAAACCTGTACAAGCATCGTTTTATTTCGGCATCGAGTAATTGTTCTACTACTAACTTGTCCATCCATTTAACCAGTGCACTTTCTTGTATAAAGGAGTTAATTATAAAATATTGTGAAAAAACTTTTTTTTTCTACACTTTATACAATGCTTCCACATAATCTGATTAAATCTAAATTGGGACAATTGATTAAATGGTCTTTTAAATTTTCTGGACTGCAGTTTATTTTTGTTGTAACAAAAAGCAAGGATTCTTTTCTAATACTACTTACAACAATCATTCCTCCTGGACCTGTGATGATACGATTAAAGCACTTAATCTTTTGCTTGACAACATTTTTGTTCGTTTTGGCAACATTGTTTATCAACAAGTCATTAGAATTCCCATGGGTACAATTTGTGCACATTTCATTGTAGGTCTTTTTCTTTACTGTTATGAACGTGACTTCATGAAAAAAATTACAAAATGGGACAAAAACGGTGATCAGCTTATTTCTATCTCCAATGATAACAGCGGGTATATGGACGATATCTTTACTATTGACAATCCTCAGTTTTTAGATTATGTCGACATCATTTACCCACAACAACTGAAACTTAAAAAAGCTAATAATGATTCTAAAAATTGTCCTTTTCTGGATCTAACTATCATCGTTGACTCTGGTAAAATTAGAACTAAAATTTACGATAAAAGGGATGATTTTGATTTCAGTATTACTAATTTCCCTTCTCTTGACGGCGACGTTCCTCTAGCCCCATCCTACGGAGTTTATATTTCTCAACTGGTACGGTTCGCACGCGTTTGTTCTACTCTTGACGACTTCAATGAACGTAACCTTACTATCACTTCAAAACTTTTGCAGCAAGGTTACAGATTTCATAAATTGTTAAATACATTTAAAAAGTTTTATCGAAGATATGAACATTTGATATCTAAATAAATGTCACACGCAAACAGCTTATTTCTAAGGGCATTTCCCGTCCTCGATTTTACGGAAATGTTGTTAAAAAATGCCAGAAACTGAAATCCAGAAAAACTGGGACGTAACTTACATTCTTTACGCAATAGGGGATATCGACAGGATATTCTGCACGTGTCCGTTAAATTAGATTTGGGATCCAGTGACTTGAGGATTTTACACACATACTGGCCTCTCACTGATACTGCCGATATCTACTGATCTACATGATGATTCTTTACCAAACCCATTGGGAGTTTTGAATTTGATTTTTCTTCCGTAGTGCGACAGTGTTTTTCCAGCAGACTAGGCTCTTTGAGCTAGCCGGCAGTTTAGCGGCGAACACTCCTTGACCCATCTTTCAAAATTACGTTTTGTTCCCCCATTTTTCTTTTCTAGATTGTGGTCATGTAGTCTACCTATATGGGTTTTATTCGTATGTTTATTATACTTTAGGAAAACGGGACAGAGAACGGGAGGTTTGGGTACCCATAAACCGGTTTAATCCTACCGCTGGCTTTTGCTAGTGCCGGTACCAAGTCCGGCTCTCCCAAGTTCCTATTGTTGTTTAAGTTTGTCTTTTGTATTTTTATTGTGGGTTTTTTTCTTGTGCAGTTCCTATTTACTTTGTGGCATGTGGCTATGTTTTTCGGCTATTGTAGATGTTTCCTGTGTTCTTTTTCATTCTTTTGTAAACTATGAACATCGATAAAAGCTTTAAATTCAATATAATAGTGATTTTTCAGTCAATGGGTTAAGGGTCAAAGCCAAGGGTTTACCTGGAGATGGGATGTGGTCTCCTTGAAATTTAACCCATTTATTTTCTTTTTCATAGTTAGCTTTCACTGAAAAAAATCACCCCTTTGTGTTATTGAATTAGACAAGGGTTTATAAGAGTATGCTTATTGTTTCAAAACTGCATCTAAATTTATATTTCGTAATTCACAATTGCCGTGATTTTGGATTTTTGACTTTTGAATGACCCTTTTTGTCATTTTTGCTTCAGTATTCGTCTGCCGATGTATTAGTGGTTATATGTAGTATTTAGATTTCATTTCAGAACCTTCGAAAAAAAACAAAGAATTTATTTTGAGTGTTTATTTTTTTTCTACTGTATTTATAATCATTGACACAAACATTTTCAAATCAAATTAACTGATATCTGTTTACTTGTTTTTAGCTGGACGAACGACATCACCACAAGCAAATCGTCCTAGAGTTCGAGATTCAGGTAAATTCTAAAAGAAAATTTTAAGAATTAATTTAGTCTAGTGAACATATGATTCGTCAGCTGCCACTTTCTGCTCACAGTTTAAATGAATTTAAGTTATTTCTTAAATTGTTTCTTTAATTTCTATATTGTGTGCATGTCATGGAAATAATCAAATAATTGTTTTTAAGTCTTTTTTTATTTTCTGAGATAATAAAATATTAATGTTTTAAATTTCAACTTTCAAATCCACGCTTTGTTTGGCTTCATTTCAAATCACCCAAATGTCTATAACTACGTCAAGGGAACAATAGTTATTTTGTTGAAATTGACAATATTTTCAGTACCTCTGTGTCGCCAAAATAGACTATTCTCTTATAAATAATATCATGGAAAGAGATATAAAAGTATCATTCTTGTGTTTCTTGGTCTTTGTTATGACTGAACTCCTGCACATACGACGATTCAACAATTAAACTCTTACAAGGTTATGGTTAGAAAACTTATTTTGACATAATTATGCTCAAGTCTTCAGTTGATCCATTTTCAGTCTTCCTCAAGTACGGTTCGACCAATATTAATTAAGTTTTATTTCCAACATAAAGCAAATTAATGCTAGGATCAGACAGGAAAAGTAGTCAATTATGTAGAGGGAACGAAATAGACTTAAATTTCTAATAATAGAAAAAAAATGCACAATTTTTCATGCTTTAGATATCGTTAAAGGTACAACAATTAGGATTCAACTTTATTTGGTCACTTTCTTTTAGTGGTTTATATGTTAAGTTTATTCATTGCA
>MJUU01032516.1:37270-49101 GCA_002080025.1 Modiolus philippinarum | reverse complement strand
GATGTGACACTAGAAAAAAAAACGTAAATAAAAAAAAATGAAATAGTAAAAGATAAAAACTTGTATAAAAAAACAAATACATGTGACAAGATGAAAGAAAACAAAAATACATAAAGAATGAACTGATTTTTAATAATAAAATTAAACAAAAATAAAAAAANAAAAAAAGAAACCTTCTAAAAATATAATAAAAAACCTGCAAAAAGACAAGAAATAAATGAAGAAATACAATAAATTGGCGAAAAAAGAAAAGTAAATAATAGAATGTTTTATGCTTCACAAATTTCTTAAAACAGTTCAAAAACAGTTCACCGGTCATCAAGAGCAACATATACCGTTCAGTGTAAGGCGAGTTCACTTTTGCTTGCATGTCAAGTGAAATATTCCAAAATGTATTCACTACGAATGAAATCAGAACGAGTCTGAGTCTCCTTTTCTACCGTTATTTACAGTGATTACAGTTCGGAACAGTTCATTTCAAATACAAAAAAGTGAACTCTTCCAGCATTTAGCACAGCTCCAGAAAAGGGTGGGGTCCGATGTTTTTAAGGAAAAACAGGCGGCTAAAGCCGATTTGTGGAATTATTTTTGTCAAAATTTGATTTTCAAATTCCAAACGAAATTTAAAATATCTTTCCGGAACGGAGGTGGTTGCAACCTCCGGACCCCCCCTCCCATCTGTATCTTTTATATATACGACATCAAGTGAAGTGCTCCGGAAGAGCAAGTAAAAACTGTTTTGTATGCTGCACCATATATTAAGAAAACACTGGACCCGTCTTAGAATTGAAAAATAAATGAAAATGTAAAATTTATTCGATGCAAATGCAAAATAAATGAAAATGTAAAATTTATTTTATGAAAATGCAAGTGTCGAAAATGAATACACTGTTGCACCTGTTCTCGTTGTGGTCGAATATAGGGCGTGAATGATTTAGTTCATATGTTTCATTTGTGTGTCAATTTCTTGAATTTCTCAACCCTTTTGTGCGTCAGAAAAGCAAGAATAGGCTTGAGATGTATATTAAGTACGGAAAAAGTCGCTTTGATAATTTCTTGGAAAATTGTATTTAGGCCAGGTAAAAAGAGTAGGAATTTGTCTGTCTGTTGAATTCTTTAGACTGTTATTGACGCATTAATTTTAAATAAAAGTTAGAGAAATGAACAACAACAATAAAAATAAAAAAAGAATTGAATAAATAAAATAAATGAATGAAAACATATAAATACAGTGCACAGAAAGATATCACAAAAGCATATGGACATTTTCATACAATTCCAAAAAGTTCATTGACAGAGGATTATTTGCAGATGTGCGGTAATGACGTTTATTTCCAAGGAGTCAGTTTCATAGTAAAAGTTTTTGCCGATCGGCCCATAAATTCTCAGCTCTCAAATAGATATATACTATATAAGAAAAACTAACAATACATCTCAATTAAATTGTACAGGCACCACAAGCATAAAATGGAGCCAGCACAACTAGAATAAATATACACACATTTCAATAATGAGTTCTGCTCCGTTTCTGACACGTGTGCTGGGGTATCTGCTCTAACGTCTATGCTCCGAAAAATTAAACATGCTGTGCTCCGTTTGTGGCACGCGTGTTTTTGGTGGGATGTCCGCTTTGAAAGATAATGCATGTTTTGCTCTGTTTTTTAGGATATATGCTTGTACGGTTGTGCTTCGGAAAAGTAAACGTACTTTGCTCTGTTTTTGTAACATGTGCTTTTATTGATCTGACGGCTGTGTTTCGGAAGAGTAAGCAAGTTTTGCTCCGTTTGTTGCACATGTGGTTTTTGTGGAATATGTGCTCTGGCGACTGTTCTTTGGAAATATAAGCTTGTGCTCTGTTTTGTAGCACTTGTGCTTGAAGTGGGATATATGCTCTGACGGTTGTGCTTCGGAAAAGTAAACATGCTATGCTCCGTTTTGGGAACACGTGTTTGTGGTGGGATTTCTGCTCTGACGACTGTTCTTTAGAAGAGTGAGAATGTTATTGTACGTTTTCGGAACATGTAGTTTCGATTGGGAAATTTGCTTTGACGCCCGTGCTTCGGAAAAATAAGCATGTTGTGCTTCGTTTGTGACATGTGCTTTTATAGGGATATCTGCTCTGACGATTGCTCTTCGGAAATGTATGCATGTTTTGCTCTGTTTTGCAGTATTTGTGCCATAGTGGGATATATCCTCTGACGGCTGTGCTTCGGAAAAGTAAACGTGCTATGCTCCGTTTTCGGAACACGTGTTTGTGGTGGGATATCTGCTCTGACGGTTGTGCTTCGGAAGAGTAAACATTCAGAGTTCTGTTTGTGGCACATGTGCTTTTACTAGGATATCTGCTCTAACGTTTCTGCTGGAACACCTCGGTAGTAATCATTATATACTCTGTCTGTGACACATGTACTTTTGTAGGATATATCTTTTGACGGCTCTGCTTTGAAAGAGTAAACATGCTATTGTACGTTTTCGAAACACGTGCTTTTGGTGGGATATTTGCTGTGACCGCTGTGCTTTGGAAGAATAAGCATGTTTTTGTGCTTCGTTTGTGAGACATGTGCTTTTAGTGAGGTATCTGCTCTGACGACTGTCCTTAGGAAATGTAGGTATGTTATGCTCAGTTTTGTAGTACTTGGTAGTACTTGTGCTTTTAGTGGTATATATGCTCTGATGACTGTGCTTCGGAAAATGAACGTGCTATGCTCCCTTTTCGGAACACGTGCTTGTGGTGGAATATCTGCTCTGACGGCTGTGCTTCGGAAGAGTTAGCATAGTGTGCTCGGTTCGTGGCTCGTGTGCTTTTAGTGGGATATATATTCTGAGGATTCTGCTAGAAGAATAACCATGATATAATCTGTTTTAGTCACATGTGCTTTTCAGGGATATATATTCTGACGGCTGTGCTTGGAAAGAGTAAGCATGTTAGGCTTCGTTGGTGACACATGTGCTATTAGTGGGATATCAGGTCTGACGACTGTTCTTCGGAAGTGTAGGCATGTTGTGCTCTGTTTTGTAGCACATGTGCTTGAAGTAGAATATCTGTTCAGACGGCTCTGCTTCGGAGGAGTAAACAATGTGCTCCATTTTTAGCACATTTTTTTGGATATCTGTGCTTACGGGTCTGCTTCGGAAATGTAAGCATGTTGTGCTCAATTTGTGGCAAATGTGCTTTTGTAGGAATATCTGCTCTGACGGATGTTCTTCAGAAGTGTGAGAATGTTGTGATCCGCTTGTGGCACATGTGATTGAAGTGATATATCTACTCCGACTCGGAGAATTTAACATGCTATAGTCCGTTTTCGAAACGTGTGCTTTTGTAGGATAAATGATATGACGGATGTGCTTCGGAAGAGAAAGCATGTGGTACTCCGTTTGTGGCAAGCATGTTGTGCTCCACTTTTGGCACATATGCTTTTTCTGGGATATATTCGCTTACCGCTCTGCTTGGAAGTGAAAGCATGTTGTGCTCCGTTTTCGGTACATATTCTTATAGTTGGATATTTGCTCTGATGGCTCTTTGGAAGATTCAACGGGCTATGCTCTGTTTTCGGAACACGTGCTTGTGGTTGGATACCTGACCTGGCGACTGTGCTTAAGAAGAGTAAGAATGTGATGCTTTTTCCTCGCACATGTGCTTTCAGTGGGATATTTGCTCTGACGGCTCTGCTTCGGAAGAGTTAGCATATTCTGGAGCTTTGCTTTAGATTGTTGAACGTGTGCATTTGTAGGAAATCTGACCTAATGGATCTGCTTCGGAAGAGTAAACATGCTCTTCTCTGTTTATGGCACGTGTGCTTTTGGGGAATGTCTGCTCTGAAGGCTCTGCTCTGGAAGGGGAGGAATTACATGGAACGTAATCTGTCCTCGTTTTATTGATGCAATATGGCTCTATTTAGAGATAGACTGAAAAGAATATATATATTTCAGACTGTTCTGCCACAGAAGATTATTGTGCACCCTCTATCTGACACCGGATTTTCAGGAAAATTAAGTATAGCAGGTTACACATGTAACCAAAACAGCTGCTAAGGGAAAGAAAAAAAAACATGATACAAAATAGTGGGTCTCCTTGAGATATAAACGGGAAGCGGGATTGGCCTTCGTAAACAGGCGGGAAACGGGATCGTGGCAAAAAAAGTGCACGCGAAAACGGGAAAGGATGTCCAGCGTGAAGCGGGAACTGCAGAAAATTGAGTTCGTGAAACGGGAAAAGATGAACTCTTTAAGAGTCTTTGTAAAATATTTTCCCGCTCGGGAAACGGGAATGTGCAGAAAAATTGCCGGGATTTCTGGACCCCCAAAATACTTGACCTGCAACAATCAAAGAAAATAAGAAAGAATAAAAATACTTCCATAATAAGCAAAACCTCACTTCTCTGTAATAAAAACAGCAGACAAAAAATAGTATGATACTAGAAATAGCACAACTGACAAAGGGGTGATAAAGAGGGTCCCAAGCACGAAAGAATGTGCTTAATAAACTGCTGCGCCAAGAGCGCATGATACGCCCGTCCACACGAGGAATAAAAACACAAAACACGAATTCTTAAAACGTAAAAAACATTGCACGAAAATAACCCTTTATGACCCACTTCTAAAAATTGCAATTCTGGCCCCTTAGACCCCTTATAGCTCGGAAACTGTAAGAGCTACGTCAAATCTGTTGGCATATTACTGAAAGCTTGCAATGAGAGGAATCCAAAGAAAAAAAATCCCATCAAAATCTGATGTAAAATAAATATTTTATATATTTCTAAAAATTTTAATTTTGGCCCCTTTGATCCCTTATAGCTAAGAAACAGTAAGAGCTGTGTCAAATCTGTTGACATGCTACTGAAAGCATTCAATGAGAGGAATCTAAAGAAAAAATCCCATTGAAATCAGATGAAAAATTAAAATTTTATTATTCCACATGTTTGCAATTTTGGTGCCGTTTGGGCCCCTCATAGCTTGGAAAGGATACAAGTTAAACAAAATCTGATGGTGCAAGGCTATGTTAATTTGTCATAAGGAATCCATTGCAAAAAACTGCATCAAAATAGGACGAAAAATAGAAAAAAATAAATTTTTTGAAATTTGCTCTTTTGGGCCCATTTATCTCATGAAGGGTATGTGCCACATGAAATCCATTTGGCATACTATATACGCTAGAACAAAAGTTATGCTGTCCACAGACACAAAAATACCCAATTTAACCCCTTTTGGCCCCTTTTGTTAAAACGGCAGGCCAAGTAACATGAAATTAAAACCCGGGCTTGAGCATATGCCAACAAACATCATACTAAAATTTGATAACAATCCTTCCACTAGAACTAAAGTTATGTTGTCCACAGACCCCGATGCCGACACCTGCGCCATACCATAATACGACAGCAAAATTTTTGCTGTTGTATAAAAAGGTGAGAAAATCAAAAGTGACTCAAAAAGGTTTCCTAGGACCAGTAGGAATGATTAAAGGGCTGGTCATATGGAGATGAGGTTGCTGTTCTCAATTTTGATTTTGAAAGGAAGATAATTCTCTGTATATTGTATATTTTCTGGAAAAAAAAGGGGGGATGACTATCATCATATCCTAACTTATACTGTGTCAGCACTAAATATACTGTGTCCATACATACTTAAAGGACAAGCTTCGGTAGGGGCCTTTTTTGCCCCGCTAATTTCCTCATTTGGAAAATTTGTCAAAACTTTGTTGTTAAATCCTTATAATATAGTATAATAATTGCATTTAATAGATTCATGTTCATTTTAAAAAAAATATTACTGGGATCCCAGAAATAAAGTCCAAAAATTAGCAAAAAGGGGAAATCTTATCAAAATTGTGGAATTTTTTTTTTATTAGTTTTTGATTGAGACAGAAGTGGCCAACCACTTTACACAATAAATATAAGGTCGTTAGTGTACACAGGGTTTGCCAATGTTAAATATGCCAAAAACATCCCCAAACTGGTTGGCTTATTTAACCAAATCTGTTGAATAAATTCCCAATAAAGGGCAATGCTGAGTGCAGCATGATACGACCGCAGTATGTCGACCACTGAAATTTGAACAAGTGTAAACTAAAATGAATGCTGGACACAATAACGACATTGACACATTAATTAACTGGTCACAAACTGGTGAAAATTAAAATTAGCCCTTTTAATCCCTTATTTATGGAATATCCGAAGAGCTAGAAAAATAAAGAATTCACATATTTTAAAATATTGCAATTTGGCCCTCTGACCCCTTATAGCTTGGAAACCGTAAGGGCAAAGCAAAATCTATTGCCATACTACTGCAAGCTTACAATGAGAATAATCCAAAGAAAAAAATCCCATCAAAATCTGATGAAAAATAAAGATTTCACATATTTCTAATAATTGCAATTTTGGCCCTTTTAACCCTTATAGCCCGGAAATGATAATAGCTATGCCAAAAACGTTGCATATTGCTGAAAGCTTACCATGAGAGGAATCCAAAGAAAAATATCCCATCAAAATATGATGAAAAATAAAGATTTCACATATTTCTGATAATTGCAATTTTGGCCCCTTAGACCCCTTATAGCTTGGAAACTGTAAGAGCTACGTCAAATCTGTTGGCATACTACTGAAAGCTTGCAATGAGAGGAATCCAAAGCAAAAAATCCAATCAAAATCTGATGCAAATAAAGATTTCACATATATTTCTAAAAATTGCAATTTTGGCCCCTCTGATCCCTTATAGCTCGGAAACAGTAAGAGCTGTGCCAAATATGTTACTGGAAGCCTACAATGTGAGAAATCTAAAGAAAAAAATCCCATTGAAATCAGATGAAAAATCCACATGTTTGCAATTTTGGTCCCGTTTGGGCCCCTCATAGCTTGTAAAGGATACAAGTTATACAAAATCTGATGGTGCAAGGCTATGTTAATTTGTCATAAGGAATCCATTGCAAAAAATTGCATCACAATTGGACTAAAAATAAAAAAAATAAAATTTTTGAAATTCGCCCCTTTTGGGCTCCCATTTATCTCGTGAACACTATATGACACATGAAATCTGTTGGCATATTACGGATTTGAAATTTTATTAGGAGTACACTGAAAGCAACGCCATCAAATTCTGATAAATACTAAACATTCTACAGTCAAATATGTGAAAACACCCAATTTAACCCTTTTTGGCCCCTTATTCTAAAACGAGTGGGGCCACAAACTAAATGAAAACAAGTGTGGACCCAAATTGATGTCTCGCCCGTCCCTACTTGATCGCAAAATTGATGTGAAAACTCAAACTGCCTTAATCAGAAAACTTAACATGTTCACTTTACTGTGAAATGAGATTAACTGACAAAAGCAATATAGCAGACTGTCATGTATCACCCAAAACCAAAGTGCCTAATATCAGTGACCTACCGCTGATAGATAGATACTGAGAAACCAAACATGTTCACTAGACCATGAAAATGAGGTTGAGGGCTATAACAAAAAGCAGGCTGTCATCTTCCATCTAAGACAATCCCACATACCAAATATTATTGACCTTACATTAATAGATACTAGTAAACTGGACAAGATCACTGGACCATGAAATTAAGGTCACAGACAAAAGCCATAAAGCAGACTGTCATGTACTACCCAAGACCAACTACCACTTATAGTTAATGAGAAAATGACCTAATCATAAAAACTTAACATGCTCACTAGACCGTGATATTGAGGTCAAGGACAAAAGCCATATGACAGACTGTCATGTACTACCTAAGACCAACCTACATACCATATATCATTGACCTAACACTTATAGTTACTGAGAAACTAAACTAAGCACAAAAACTTAACATGTTCACTGGACCGTGAAATTGAGGTTACAGACAAAATCCATATAGCAGACTGTCATGTACTACTCAAGACCAACCTATATACCAAATATCATTGACCTACTTATAGTTACTGAGAAAGTGACCTAATCACAAAAACTTAACATGAAAGTTTACGCTGCAGCCATCGCCGCTGCCGCCATACTTTGTACACATGTCTCGCTTTCCGTGCCTTTAGTCGCGGGCGAGACAAAAGCAATTCTCAAAAATGTGCTAAGAAACATCATACTAAAATTTGAAAACAACCTGTCTACTATGACCAAAGTTATGCTGTCCACAGACACCAAAATATCTAATTTAACCCCTTTTTGCCTATTTTTCTTAAATTGGCGGGCAGGGAACGTGAAATTAAAACCTGGGCTTGTGCATGTGCCAACAAACATTACCGGTATATTAAAATTTGATAACAATCTGTCAACAAGAACCAAAGTTATGCTGTCCACAGACACCGACACCAGCGCCATACCAACATTTTTGCGGTAGTATAAAAACCAATTGAATTGAGAAAAGTAGACAGAGTTTGAAAACCACCACAGATCCTTCCTTAGCTTTTCTTCAATTTGGGGGCCAAAATGTGGCCTTACCGAACCTACTCCTTTGCACTTGCCATACTTATTCAAGGTTCAGTGAGTGGGGGCATAACTGGTTGGCTTTCTGTAAGAGATCCTGTTCTTGTTTAGATTCTTTGATAGGGTTTGAGATTTGATTTTATCATGTAGATTCTTCAGTAGAGTTTGTACACTACTTATTGTTTTTATCATGTAGATTCTTCAGTAGAGTTTGTGATTGTTTTTCTCGTGTAAATTCTTTGGGAAGGATTTTAGATTTTTTCTCATGTAGATTCTTTGGTAGAGTTTGTGTTGTTTTTCTCATGTAGATTTGTGATTGTTTTTTCTCATGTAGATTTGTGTTGTTTTTCTCATGTAGATTCTTTGGTAGAGTTTGTGATTGTTTTCTCTTGTAGATTCTTGGGTAGGATTAAATTGATCTAATTATGGATCACCACTATATTGATGGTCAAAATTGTGCAAATTCAAGACTATGATCAGATTTGAGTGGTGTGTTTTGCCAACAAACTTTCACTTAACCTACTGCACATTTAATAAAACATTTCAAATACTTTTCACATAATTTTAATAATACATGTATGACTGCCTTGAAATATATTCCAAATAAACATATTTTCTATAAAAGAAATAACAGCAGAAATTATTCCATGGAATTTTATTAACTTATATTTTGAAATCAAAATTATGAGGTAGGAACAAAGTTCACTGTTGAAGGCTTCATGGTGACTTCAAGCTGAGGAAAAACAATAGGGTCTGTAAGTCTCGTCATTTGACACCGAGAAATCATGATAAATTGAAATATGAAAACGCTTCCAACTGAAATATGATGTTGCTTGTCCCAGTTTTTGCTTGAAATGTCATATTTTTCTGTAAGAAATGCAACTTCCGGGTACAAATTATGTACACAGTAGTTCCAAAATTGAATGAGACTTACAGACCCTACAAAAGCGTATCCATTGTTTTGTTCCACCATGTATTTATAGAGACTTTGTCTGATGTACATTTATCCCATATCTTTTCATTATTTACTATAGAAATACAGTATTACCTGTCTAAAGTGGACCCCTTTAGAACAGACGAATTGTAGACATGTGCTCAATTTACACAGGTTCAGAAATCTAAATATTGATACAAAGTTGGAAGACCGAAAGTTTCCAGTTTTGTGGGGTGACATCTACTGTTTGTTGTTCTGCAATTATGCGACATGGACATGTGTTGGATTACATATGCATAAGAGATTTCTGCAACTTAAAACAAATACTTCGAAACAACCAATTTTGCACTTTTTGGCCCCTTTTTAGAAAAGGACGCAGCCAAAATAACCATAACCATACCAAGGCTTCCTTTTTTGCTGAGGAACACTTTGTTAAAATTAGAGGATTGATCAACTGGAACTCAAGTTATTGGCCAAAATCAAAAGTGTCTACAGATGACGACGACAGCACCATACCATAATATGACCTCAATTTTTTTTTTGGTCGTATAATAATGATAATAAGAAATAGACATTGTAAATACATAACAATGTTTATTGTATATTATTTCTAAAAATAAATTTTCAAAAACAATTTAAGTAAATTACATAAAAAAGTATTAAAAATACATAAACGTAATATCACAGATAACATTAACAAGAACCTAACAAATACTGGATGTAACAAATACATTGTGATGTGAAATAGAAATTATCCACAATTGAATAGTAGTTAAAAGTTATTAAATGCAAAAACATTAACATGTTCAACTCGAAGTAACTCAAAACAATTCTTGTTTATGTTTTTGCAAAATCACAGAAAGAACCATTAGGCTTTCTAGAGTCTGTATCACACACCTGGGCCGTGGCTGAAATTATGTCCGTATATTTAGTTCTTTCTGTTTCATTTTTCACAATTGACTCAGTCCTGGTGCTAACTGAATTTTACTTTTGTTATGATTGTTTTTTGGTTTATCACATTGGCTATATGGGGAAGGTTTGGGCCCAATAAATCTAGTTTAACCCCGCCATAGCAGGTTTGCCCCTGTCCTAAGTCAGGAAATTTATTAAGCCTTTGTGTGTCTTGTCTGTTTTCTACTTACTAGTTTACTTTATGTTTATAGGAGTCTTGGATGATGAACTTGATTACTCTTTATTTAGGGACAGACTCTGACCTGCCGTTGGGTGTGGGTTTCCTCACCGTTCATTGAAGATCTTATGGTGGCTTTGAGTTGTTATTACTACCCTCTGGGTCATGGTCTTGGACAAATTCCCTGTTTCCCTTCTTTTTTTCTATAGACAGTCTATTCAATCCCCATGTTTAAGGGTCTCATTTTTAAGTTTGTAAATTGATCCAAAGTTAAACTATGTACCCAAGTGGCAGCTTTTTGGATGGGGCAACCATCTTGCATGAGGTGTGGACAAATTAAATGTAGGGGACCAACCAAGGACTATTGTGACAAAGTTTGGTTCCAATTGGCTTTGTTACTTCAGAGAATCTTTGATTATGTTTCACATAGTGTCCAATTTTAAAATAATTTTGTTTCATCTGGCTTTGTGAAGATCTATGAATGCTTTTCCATTGGGTTCAATGTTTAACTTTGTTCCTGTTGAATCCATCTTTAATGTGAAGTGAACTGCCAGACACATTTTTCAATAGGAACCACCTAAGGACCATTGTTATCAAGTATGGTTCAATTAGCCTAGTACTTTCAGAGGGGTAGATCTTTAAATAAGTTTTCCCATAGGATCAAATGTAAAACTAAGTTCCCAGCTGGCAACCATCTTGGATGTGAGGTGTGAACTTACTGAACAGATTTTTTAAGGGGACCACCAAAGGACTTATGTGACCAAGTTTGGTTTCAATTGGGCCAGCACTTTCAACGAAGAAAGATCTTTTAATGAAAAGTTTAGGACAGACGGATAACAAGTGATGACAAATATGATACATGTATAGGTGTTCCAAGCATTCACTTGCATCCATAGATTTTTAAGGCAAAAGTCAGTTATAGCACCTTAGTGAGCACACTCTCATTCCCCATGCCTAAGCATAGTAAACTATATAGCTCAACTGGTCCATGACTGGCATAAACTGCAGCCTAAGTTACTCATTTTCTAGAAGTTTCAAAGGAGAAAATCTTTGAACGTGTTTTCCCCATAGGGTCCAATGTTAAAAATGGTCCCCGCTTGTGGCCATCTTGGATGAGGTGCAGACTTGTCAGACATAATTTTTTAAAAAGACCATTAAAGGCCTATTGTGACCAAGTTTGATTCCAACTGACCAAGTAGTTTCAGAGAAGAATGTCTTTGAATGTGTTTTTCCCATAGGGTCCAATGTTAAACTATGTCCCCAGCTCGCGGCCATCTTGGAATACATGCAGACTTACCAGACACATTCTTCCATAGGTACCGACTATGGACAGTTGTCACCAAGTATGGTTCC
>MJUU01032516.1:0-37050 GCA_002080025.1 Modiolus philippinarum | reverse complement strand
TGTAGAAAACTATGAAGCACAATATGACAATCAAGCTTACATTGTAAGTTATACAGTTTAACTTCAGTCTCTCAAACTTTGGTAGCTGGAACACCACCAATATATTGAACTGTATTTAAAAGTCTGATCATGTTTTACTATATTTCTTTGTTTGGCATTTTTGACAAAAACATTCTTGCTACAGGCCACTTTCGACACCAGTTTTGAAGTCAAAACATCATTTTGTAAATGGCTGGCAATGACCATTTTCAATATCAGTTTTGAAGTCACAACATCAATATCTATTTGGAAACCAAATTTCATTGAAATTGGACAATGTTGAATTTTCCCGCCTTTTTTGGTGGCCATTTTGAAAATGCGTTCAACAAACAATTTTCAACATCAGTTTTTGAAGTCGCAACATCAATATCGATTTGGAAACCATATTTCATTGAAATCGAAAAATGTTGAATTTTCCCGCCTTTTTTGGCGGCCATTTTGAAAATGGCATTCCACGAACAATCTTTAAAATCGGTTTTGAAGTTGCGACATCAATACCTTTTTGGAAACCAAATTTCATTGAAATCGGACAACGTTGATTTTTCCCGCCTTTCTTTGTGGCCATTTTGAAAATGGCGGTCAAAAATCATTTTTCAACACTGGTTTTGAAGTCGCAACATCAATATCTATTTGGAAACCAAATTTTATTGAAATTGAACAATGTTGAATTTTCCCGCCTTTTTTTGGCGGCCATTTTGATCAAAGAACGATTTTCAACACCACTTTTGAAGTCAGCACAACATAGCAAACATTTTATCAATTTACACTTAACCTTCATCTTCTATAGTTTTGAAAATAAAAGACGAAAAATATGAAAATTTTGAAAATTCTGTGAAAAAAGGGCAGTAACTCCTACAGGGGTTTTTGGATTTTCTCCAAAATTTCAGGGTGGGTAGATCTTGATATGCTGAACATTTTTGCAATTTAAAGTTGACCTCTATCTGCTATAGTTTCTTAAATAAAAAATAAAATATATTAAAATTTTGAAAAATTTCCGGAAAAAGGGGAATAACTCCAAAACTGGTAATCAGATTTTCTTCAAAATTGCAGGGCAGGTAGATCTTGCCATGCTGATCACTTTTATCCCATGTCAGATTTTTGATATCTGTAAGGCTTTTCGAGTTATTTGCCAAAAACAGCAATTTACCCCTATGTGCTATTTTTAGTAACAGCAGCCATGTTGTTTGGTCCTCGGCCTAAACGAACACAATTTTGAATCTAGATACCCTGGTCATGATTCAGACCGAGTTTGCTTAAAATTGGCCTAGTGGTTTCAGAGGAGAAGATTTTTGAAAAAGTTTACGACGGACAGAGGGACGGACGACAGACGCCGACGGACGCCAAGTGATGGCAATAGCTCACATGGCCTTTTAGGCCAGGTGAGCTTATAATCCTGTATAACTGATGTCTAATATAAGGTCAACCAGTCAATATACCAACACCCTAACACTGATGGGGACATTATGCATACCTTCAAATCATGACCAATCATACATATAAAAGTGGTTACAGAGGAGTTGCACTAACAAGATGACATTTCGGTAGTTTGTGGGAAAAATAGCTAAAACAATGTTTGTAGAAGTCATAAAACTCCTACAACATTGTCCCATCAATATTGCTGTGAATTATGAGCAACAATCCTTTGAAAAATGAAAGCAATTTATCAAGATGTTTAAAAGCAGTTACAGTAATGTCTGATGGTTTCTGACTGGTCAAAATTAATATACTGTTTGGAAAAAATAGGCGATTTTTAACAAAATTTTTAATTTATTTTAGTTACATCAGATATAATTTTTTCAAATTTAGTAAATTATTAGCTAATTTATTTGCCTTTGATTTGCATAAAAAAAAAATTGTGGGTCAAATGGGGGAAAAAAATTGGCTATTATTTCTATACAAATTATCTCCCCTTAATAGAACAGGAGTTTGCTGAAAAGAATCAAAATTCTACATGGTTACCCAATATAAGTGGCATATTTGATTAAATTTAACTATTCAAGACATAGAAAAACATTTTGCCAACATTGCAATTGTGAAATTCCATTTTGTGTTAGATATGCTACAATCATGGTTGGGTTCAATTACATTTTAATAAGTAATCAAATACAGTGGAACCTCCAAATACCTGCCTCCGTTGGGACCAATGAAATCAGCCGATTTTAAGAGGTTCCAGTTTTTGGAGGTTCTGAAATCCGATCTCTTCAATCCGAACTCTAATACTGGACGTGTGATATATGATCTGTAAGGTCAGTTTAGGCTGTGACTTAACTATTTCAGTAAATTTCCCGTCGTTATTGTACATTTCAGTCAATATTGTCGGTAATCTGTTCAAATACAGTAATTTATCAATGAAGATGGGAAGAGATATATGACAAATTGAATAACTTTGAACTAAAGAATGTATTGTTATCCATCTTCCTCATTAAATATACTACAAGAATCTTCAAACAGATCCTCCATATTGTTTACTTGTTCAAAGTTATTGTCTGATTTGGATTTATGACTGTCCTCACACTTTGTTTTTATTTTCGGTTTCTTCTGTCCCTTTTTCTTTGGTTCTTCCTGTACCCCAAAATTGTTTCTCAAATATTCTCTACTTTTTATATCAGCCTACAATGAATAAAACAGATTTATATGATCACAAAATATCACTTTAAGGTAGTTGCCACTATTGATTTCTGACATTTAAAACCATGTACCTTTCAATAAAATTTAGAGAAATTGATACAGTCAACTCCACTTATTTGCATACCTCTTAATAGAATATTTCTCTTAATTGCATACAATTCTGCTGCACAAAACCATTTACTATATGCTTCTATATTATTTATTCCTTTTAATTGCATATTGAATAGTTAAAAAATTCCTGTTAATTGAATAGTTTCATTTTCAAATCAAGACATGTTTTGTGAAATTCGTTATTAAAAGTATACATTTTTTAGCAAATTATTCTGAAAAAAACTAATTAAAATGATATATCTAATTATGAAATGTCACATCAATTAATAATTTTGTATAAACAGACTGTAATCTCTGTGTTTGTTTGATGATTAACTCATCATTTGACACTTTTCAAGTTAATTGACATGTTTTTACAGCCAGATTGAAAACTCCTCTTAATAGAATACTCCTGTTAATTGCATATTTTTTCCTGACAAATAAGGTATGCAATTAACAGGAATCCACTGTATTACTCCTTCACTCTATTTTCAAGACTTACAAATTTCTATGCAAAGCCTATGAAAAAGGTGGCAACTAACTTAGGATGAATAATTAGAGAGAAATAGTTTCTAAAACAAGAACTACTTGATTATGAAATTTCTCACATCAAGTTAAATACATTTTGCAAATGTTTGAAAATGAAACTTGCTGAGCTTTTAAACATTTGAAAATTTATCTAACAAGATGTGAAAAATTTCATAATTAACATGTATAAGTTGTAGAAAATGTTTCTCTAATGACATAATGTAAAACGCTGAAGATTATGTTGGAAATTTCAAGCGACTTGTTCTCTCACTATCTAAAGACAAGAAATATTTTATAACACCAGTCAGGCGTTGGTTAAATTTGCTAGAAAACATGATAATCCACTTCTCATGATTAATTATGTTTCAAATGCTTCTATTACTAACAAAAATACCCTCAAAATCCACTTTTGCAATAAAAGATATCTTAAATATAAAATTGAATTTCATTAATTAATCCATACAATAACTATTAATATACAAAAAATAAAGAGGTCACTAACATAGAACTGTTTAAATTCAGTTAGCCTCCCTTTGCAGTGTACTGCTTTACTGGCTTAAGTATCACATGTAGTTCAATTACAAGCATCTTATAATTAGGAAAACCGAAATAAAACACTAATTAATCAAAAAAGTTTTTACAGTTACCTGTCTGGTTGGTTCTGGTACCCTATGATTACAACATCTGTGAACCAGTTTAACGGCAGAATCTAATGTAATTTTGTGTCCAGTAGAAACATACACAGGATTTGATGTTGAATTACAACTTCTTAAAGCCTAAAGAAGAAAGACAGTAAAAATAATGATATAGAATTCTAATTATGTTTGTAACACTAATTTTGATTGGATGGCTTCAAAATTTTCAAGATTTACTGTCGGAACCAATAGAAATGTATTAGCGCAGAAGCACACAAAACTTACTGTAATTTTGAAATTGTTTTAAAACCTTCTTTTTCGACTTTGCATTAGAATAGAGATAACCAAACTGTATTTTAGGATCTTCAGGGGTAAATCTAAGATTTTACAGTCGCAAATGTCCATTTTCCGGCTCTGCTAACGCATTGCTGGAAAACTAAGTTTGCGAAAGTAAATCTATGATTTACCCCCTCTGATCCTAAAATACAGTATGGTTATCTATACAGAAATTTTAGAAGCATTGGTGACTGTTTTACTTATATAAGTGTGACACATAATGGACCACACATTCTTATTGTGATGCTGGAGCAGCATAAAATATTGATATGAAAATTGAAAATGAAGCTGAACATACCAGTTATCTGTCATTTGAAACAAAACCTTTATAGTTCAACATCACATTTGGCTGTTGTACCACAAAATAGTTCGTAATAAAAGTGCACTAATTGAGCCCAATTTTATTTTGACAAAATTATGCAACTTCGGTATTTTTGTACTTTATAATTCCAAAAGTAATTGTAACACTTTATTTGATTGGTCAAATACCCTTTCTGTTGTGTCTGTAAATTTTCTTATTAAATGAGAGTTTTTCTCCCAATCTTCTTTTGGTATGTTAGTCGGAAGTCCTTGTCAAAATTTGCTAATGCCTAAAGTGATTTGATAACATAGAGGGTAATAGGGATTTTTTTTTATTTCTTGGCAGATTTTGTTCAACCAACAGGGATTTACCTCTACTTCTGTCAGTCACCATATCAATTTTCCTGGGTCCTTCTGAAAATAATGTGGGTCCCAAAAGATCACATAAGTTTTTCTTTGATTGATTTGTTAGTTTTAATTTTACGTCCAGTAAGTAATATTAATGCTATATCAGATGAAAGTAAATTAATCAATTCAGGAAATTACATATAAAAAAGTAATACAAGAAGAAGGGACTAAAAGGGAATCGAGTTAAATAATTTTCCTGCCCCCTACCCATTTCTTCAATTTTCCTGTCCAGAGAAATGGGTAGGGGCAGGAAATTAAGCCTTCTATATACAACTCCCAGCAAGTATGCAGTTGAACAAAAAAATATACTGAATGGGGCGTGGCGTTTCTCCACACTGTTAGGCTACAATGGTTCTTGGTTAGTCTTAGACAGGGCGTTTCCCAATCTACCATCTGGGGACGCGCCCGGCAGCTCTGTAGCTGGAGTAGCTATAAACCAATTCAGGTACTGGATAATTTTTATTTAAGCGGGTTCGCTACTCTGTTTGAAAATAAATAGGATTTCAAATAAACGCGATTTTTAGTTAGAACAATACAAAAGAAGTAATTTAAGTGAAAAAAAATGATGGGTTGATGATCTGGTTTTCGAGATTTAAGTGGTTGAAAATTTGGCGGGAAACTGAACTCCTCTGATTTTTCATAGGATTAACATTAGCAAGATTTGACTATGAATGAATGTGACAGAATAAATAAGATTCATTGAATTTTTTATAGAATGCTCACAAAGATGTATAGAATGAATTTATGGAAAAAAATAAGGGGGTCAATGGGCAAAAAATTATAATGCTTTTAAATGGATAAAACCCCAGGATTCCGAAAATCTGACAGAAATCCAAAAACATGAGGAGCAAACCTCCTTAAGATCAAAGATACATTGTATCATGTTGATAAGTTAACGTACAAATTTTAAAAAAAGAGCAAGTTTGTGGGGTGTATTTTAGTTCTGTAACAAGAAGCCGTCAATCAATACTGTCATTCTGGAACTATCGTTTTTAACCTGCTTATTTGCTCTCACTTTTTTCCAGATTCTATTTCAGATAGCATGCCCGTGCACATGTATTTCTTTGACTAATTATGTAACATCCAAGGATTTCCTAAAATAAATTTGAAAATAGAAACAAATTCTTAAGAGCGTCTTTCCTTAATTTTGAATTTCAAATAATATTATTTCATGGGAGCTGAACTCATTTGCAATTCTACACAACCTGCTTTCTACATGTACATAGCATTTTTATACATTAATTATGTTGCGTCCCGTCGGACTTGTAATAAAATGTGCGTCCTATCATTTATTTTTGAGTACCAGATGCATGTTTTACGTGTCTCCTAAATCCCTGAACCAAAGTAAAAGATGTCTGAAATAATATTTCAGAACATTTGAAATGCATTCATCTGTACAGCTATTCATTAATTTATGCCAATATATGAAAATCCTCCAGGTTGAAGAATTGTGTAACTGAAGTTAAATTCAGCTATGTCACCAAATGAAGACTTTTCCCAAACGGCAGTCCATATTTCAAATCATTGAGTTTAACCTTTTATTTTCAGTATTGAGATTTACTGTAATTGTACTTTTATTTGTGGGTGATTATTTCGTACGAATTCTGTCTTGAAACAAGCTTGTGTTGGCATTAGACTTGTGATATTTAATGCTTTTTCTAAATATGTACGGTATATGTATTTGCAAATATTTGTTTTGCTGAAAACTATAGACCACTAAGTACACGAAAATACAATTACAGTAATAGCTTATATAATTCCTTTGTTTTAGGATTGAAGATGGGAATGAGTATTTGAATGGTTATTTCAAATTTCTTGATCTTCAGTCAATGACCAAGCCTGTATTTATTGCAAAACTACTTTAAACATATGGCTATAACAACAATCCTCTACTCTCATCCCCTCTCATCCTCATTTATTCAGCCCTAAGAAAAACAAGAATAGAATTCCTGGGTCCTTTGCCGCTCATGCAATATACTAGTATACTGTATATGAAATTGAAATATTTTCAAACATTCAGGGCAGTTCCAAAATTAAATATGTGGGGATACAAAAAGGATCGACCACGACAGATGTTCCAACTTGACCAAGGTATTAGTGGAATTAATGTTCGGTATAATTTTCATGAAAATCTGTCAAAATCTGTTGCCATGAGAGCGCTTACAAGGTAAATTTTTGGATAAAACAGAGTTATTATTTTCGACAAAGTCCCATAACTCCATCAAAAAGTATCGACCAAGGCTGATTTTCAAACTTGACCAAGGTATTAGTGATATAAACATTTGGTATAAATTTCATGAAAATCCGTTATAATTTGTCTGCACGAGAGGGCTTACAAGAGAGTGTGACAGACGGACGGACACACGGATGCACGAACGCCCGGCATTTCTAAGTCCCCTCTCCGCGTTGAGGCGGAGGACAAATATGCAGGAGGAGTTTTTCAGTCAAAACCATGTACTCTCCATAACCAACTCAACTCAGATATACAATGAAAGGATATGGAGATATGGAGATATGAAGATATATGGAGATATGGAGATATATGGAGATATGGAGATATATGGAGATATATGGAGATATGGAGATATGGAGATAATGCAAACAAGACAAAGTCTCTACAATACATTGTAAGACCTAGTCATGGATTAAGGCTTTTATTGTTGTTCTTCATCTTGTTGTCACCAAAAGCTGACTACCAATATTTTTTCATAAAATCAAAATTTTGTACACATGCAAATGGTTGACATCTGCACAATTAAAACTTCCTTACAGTTACTGTAGGAGGAGTTGATAAACTAAGTAGCTCTTCATGGAGATAGATGGACTGACAGGGATAACAATTTTTCCCTCTTTCTTTATTGTGTGGACTTCAAACTAGAGGCTCAGAGACTGAGCCTGTATCGCTCACCTGGCAAAATGCTTCTATGCCAAAGATGACTAAAAAAGATGTTTTCTTACCAATGGGGTCAAAGGTTTAGCTATGTTCTTCATTAGCACCCATGTTTTTTGTCTGATCCTATTGAAATGAATAATTTTTGCAAAGGACCTTCTATACATTTCAGAGATGATGACTATAAGGATGGTTATCTCATTCCTGGCTCCAATGTTAAACTATGTTCTGTACTGGAGGCCATCTTTTTTGTCAGATCCAAGGACCTTTCATACATCCTTACTGTAAAGATTGGTTGAATTTGCTTCAGTAGCGTCAGAGGAGATAGCAAATAGATGCTTTTCCCATAGGGTCCCATGTTAGACTATGTTCTGCGCTGGCCATGTTTTTTAGGGAATAAGAAAAATTTCGGCAATCTACATAAAAGACCTTCAATACATCATTCCTGTAAAGTTTGGTTCAATTTGCTTCAGTAGCTTCAGAGGAGATAGCAAATATATGCTTTTCCCATAGGGTCACATGTTAAACTCGGCCATGTTTTTTCAAGGATCGAAAAAATTTCATCAAACTAAGAAAAGGACCTTCCATACATCATTCCTGTAAAGTTTGGTTCCATTTGCTTCTGTAGCTTCAGAGAAGATAGCAAATATTTGCTTTTCCCATAGGGTCCCATGTTAAACTATGTTCTGCACTGGAGGCCACGTTTTTTCAGGGATCGAAAAAATTTCGGCAAACTAAATAAAGGACCTTCCATACATCATTCCAGGAAAGTTTGGTTCCATTTGCTTTTGTTACTTCAGAGGAGATAGCAAATATTTGCTTTTCCCATAGGGTCCCATGTTAAATTATGTTCTGCGCTGGCGGCCATGTTTTTTCACGGATCGAAAAAATTTCAGCAAACTAAGTAAAGGACCTTCCATACATCATTCCTGTAAAGTTTGGTTCAATTTGCTTCAGTAGCTTCAGAGGAGATAGCAAATATATGCTTTTTCCCATAGGGTCCAATGTTAAATCTAAGCTCAGCACTGGCGGCCATGTTTTTTGGCGGATCGGAAAAATTTCTGCGAACTTAGTAAAGGACCTTCCATACATCATACCTGTAAAGTTTGGTTCAAATTGGTTCAATGGTTTCAGAGGAGATAGCAAAAATGTGAAAAGTTTACGGATGACGACGGACAACGAGTGATGAGAAAAGCTCACGTGGCCTTTGGCAAGGTGAGCTAAAAACAGAAAATGTCAAATAAAGCATAAACTACAATTTCAAAACTAGAAAAACTGTGAGCAAAGCTTACAAAAACATATCCCCTACTCCCCCATTTGATTGCAGTTGTAAAAAAATCACCCAAAAATAATTCAAGATAAATCAAATTTTTAAATAGCTGGTGCACAATGACAATATGTACTGAACATTCTGTGAAAGTTTCAACGAATTTCACCAGGTGGTCTAGGAGGAGTTGTCACCACAAAGTATGTACCCTATGGCAGACAGAATAACGAAATAACGATTGGACAAACTGACACCATGATCACTATATACCACCCACTAAAGCGGGGGTGGGGGGGGGAGATATAATAACAGACTACTGTCTACCTTGAGAATAAAAAATGGATTGCATTTGTTTTTTTTCCTTGCATATAAATTCTAACATACCTTTCCCAATATTTTCCCAGCATCTCCTACCAAGTCAAATGTATCACCGCCTGCCTTTAACTGATCTATTTTTAAATGATGTTCTGTGTTATTTTCTAAGCCATCAACTTGAAAAAGTTTCTTGGCAACTCCTATACATGGAATATCTAATAAAACACCTAGATGACAAGCCAGGCCAAATTCTGAAATAAACATGGAAGAAGACTTTCAACAAAAAGAAATATATGTAAATTACTCGTTATCATAATGATTGTGTTTTGGCATGAAATTTAGTGCATCTAATTTTTTTAATTGATTGCACTTTTGTATTTTGCTCAGATTCAATTTAAATCATTAATTCGTATAATGAGCCTGCTTATTTTGGGAAATATGTCACACTTTTTCTTATACACAAGTACATACATATAGAATAAAGGAAGATTTGTTTCGTATTCAAAAAATATTGTCGATAATAATGGACTAGCCCACTTTTTGGGCTAGTTCATTATTGGAGACAATATTTGAAGTATCTGAAACAAAAACTTCTATTATTCTTTTTATCGGTAATTAATGGAATCAAATGATACAATGAATCATGGAATTGACTATTGATTAGTATTAAAGGAGTTTGTGTGAATCTATACAGTTTTTGCAGATGTATATTTCTTTGTTTACATTGATGTGCTGATTGACAAGGCAGGCATGGCTTAAGTTACTTTTTGCCAATATTTTTTTGTAATCGGGCAGTAGCAAATACTGAAAATATTTGCCCTGAGTGATCAAAGGAAACTCATACAAATTACAAGTAAATAATTTCTTTCCTGATGCATATATATGTATATAGAATATGGGACATTTTGTTTTTGACACAGACTTTGTCACAGCTAGGATCAAGCAGTCCTGTGAGAGTGTTTCGCCAATTAAAATAAAATATCCTATATTTCTTTTATCGGTAATTCACAAAATGATAAATATAACTCTTTAGTAAATTGAGGCTATTACATTTAAATTTCCCAGGGATGGGGGGAACTCAGTTTTTATATTTTTTTTATTGTGCATGGGGGTTTAACATAATTGTTTTATGTTGGGTGAGGTCATCTGTCAAAACTAAATTCTGTTGGGGGTGTAACTAAATTGGATAATTCACAATGTCAGAATACTAGGATTTAAAACCATTAATAAGCTGTCATTGGGACTGAAAAATTAAGTAGGATTTGACAGGATGTAGGATTAGAATTGTTTCATAGTAATGCTTTCAAACATTTTTTAAAATGGTAGTGGGGTTCTACAATAAATAAATTCTGGTGGTGGGGGTTGGAAATTTTTTATTTTTCTATTGGTGGTGAGGTATAAAATAAGTAGCGTTAGGCCACATCAAATTAATTAATAGATTCTCATCCCCATCCGCCCCATTTTTTCTGAGCTCAATTTTTTTTATTTTCAATAATTCAGAAATTTTCTTTAAATTCCTATCAATTTCAGAGAAAATCAGTAAAAAATATAAAATAACACACTCCCACCCGCCCCAGGTGGATGAGAATCTACAAATTAACTTGATAGGGCCTTACCCCTGCCAAGGTATTTTAAATGGAACAGCCCTAAGCTGAAATTCTTATTTTACAATGGTTGATATATTGTTTATTGCAATAATTAATATGCATTCTACATTAAGCGTATAATTTGAGTACATTTTGGAATACTAAAGCATAGCAACAGTGTCTGACGCCTTTACATTGACCAATAATTTCATGATAGTGTCCAGTTCAGAGATAATGACTTTATTAAATATATATAGACTCTGTAGATCATAGGAAATTTTTACAAATTATTGATAAAGTCAATTTAATAGATTTAACATTAAAAAGGGAAACTTAAGTTGAATTTTCCTAACATCATTAAAGATATAAGACTTTTTTTGAGATATACAAAATGACTATTCAGATTATTACTTTTGTCTGTATTACAGTATTTTCTGTTAGTAATAAATACAGACGTTTTGAATATGTGATACACTGCATGACTTTCATTCCGTATTCACACAATGACGTCATACCCTTTATCACATAGCTAGACCTGTATCATACGCTTATTCCAAAAACATTGTTTTCATTCTACTTTTTTATTAAAAAGAAAGGGGGTAACAAATATTTGGGGGGTAAAAAAATTTAGGGGGTGATTTTTTTGGGGGGGGGTAAAAAAAATTTTGGGGGTAAAAAAAATTTGGGGTGAACAATTTTTTGGGGAAGTGAAACATTTCTTCAGGGAGGTAAAAAAATTTGGGTGTAACAAAAATTTGTAGTGAATTTTTTGTGAGGATCAATTAAAAAAATCTAGCAAACCTTTTTCCTTTATTCCAACCACCTCCCATGTTAGATTTTATTCCAACCACCTCCAGTCCTTTTCACTCATTTTGAAATTTTCTTATTAACAAAATACATGCATTTTCTTTTACCGATTTCAATTTTTTAAAGTATTTTTTAGAGGTCCTCGGGTTGTTATTGGTAACTCGGAATGATACGGATTTTGCCATGTATTATTCCCTATGCATGATACAAGATTTTGTATCAGGCAGATTGTACTGACTAGGCCTAAAAACAGATATTTTCAATATTCTTCAACAAATACCAATATTATTTTATTGAATATAGTGTTTTACCTCTGGGATGAAGTATTCCATTACCATCAACCATTATTACCTACAAAAATGTATAATTATAAACAAAGAAATAATTTTCTCACATTCTAGGCAGTTGGTAAAATGTGCATGTAACTTTTTAACCAATGGATGTTGATTAAATTTCTGTGAAAGATTTCCAGCCATTTTAGATTTTTCTTGTTTTACAGAGTCAGACATTTCATGGGAGAGAAACAATTTCTCCATCAGCTATGTTGTGCATTTCTTCCATCTCTATAGTAAAGTTTCGATTTTAACATGTTTACTAAAGCTTGCATGTTGAAAATAGAAATTTTACTATCTATATATTTTTAACTCAATCATAACTGAAGGAGAAACTGTATTTAATCATTTATCATTCGGAAGTTTAATTTGTATTGCTAATGATTGGAATGGTGAAATTGATAACATCCAGCTGACTGGTCACCAAGAAATAATTTATACTGAACTAAATTTTATGTTCTTCATGCAAGAAGTTCCATATACAATTTCCATAATTGTGAAATTGACCCCCAGCTACCTTAGGATTATTTATTACTGTTACATTGAAAATGGTGATACATTGTAACACAATTTTATCTAAAAATTCCACAGCACCAAATGTCAATTAAATAATCACATCAATAATAAATCTAATTTGAACAAGAAATGGATATTTGACACGACGTCAAATTGGGTTTTCCTTCCTTCATTGAGAAAGTAGAATAATTCAATATGTGCCAAGCTTTACTGACTGATACCCCTCTCACTAATGAAAAGTATTTGCCAAGCCCACAAGCATATGGTCAAAACACCTAAAAATTTCTAAGTTCAAAGTGGCTTAAGTTAATACTAGCAAATATTGCATGATGAAAAAATCCCTGAAAACATGCACATCTACATATTTTGTCATTGCTGAATAAAAAGACTCATTAAATTCTGTTGTACAGTTACAGAAGAGTTGCACTTACAAGCATATGGTCAAAACACCTATAAATATCTAAGTTCAAAGGGGCATACACATGTAACTCCTACAAAAATTGCATGATGAAAAATCACAACCAATATTCACACCTACCATACATATGATTTCCTTGCTTCATAGAAAGTTTCATGAAATTCTGTTGAACAGTTGCAGTAGAATTGCGCTTAAAAGTATATGGCCAAAACACCTATAACTCCAGGCATAACTCCTGGGGAATCTTAAATATCAGGTGCACAATTAAATCATGTGAAAAACATATCCTGCAAGTTTGGTTGGAATATGACTAACAATTTTGAAAGAGTTCCAGATTAACAAACCAAATTAACATATATGCTATTTTGGCTCCATGAACCTCTTAAATCTATAAAATCAAAATTGGAAGTATCAGGTGCAAAACAACATCAGGAGAACACCATATCCTACAAGTGTGGTTTTCAAATGGCTAACAGTTTTGGAGGAGTTGTGAATTAAAAGAGATGAAATAAGCAAATGAGCTTTTTTGGCTCGGTAAACCTCTATATTCTGTAAAATCAAAATTTTAAGTATCAGGTGACCAACTACACCAGGTAAACAACATATCCTGAAAGTTTGTTTGGAACCAGATTTGTGGATTTGAAGGAGTTGTGGATTAAAAAAACGACATAAGACGACAGATAGTAATCCCTATGTGTCAACTCTGCTTACAGCAGGTGACACAAATCAAAGTCCCAAAGGGACTGGTGGATTAGTGTCTATGATGGCAATGATCAGTATATAATCTATTGAAATTTTATGTACACTGTCCAATAGTGTCCATGTATGATATGAATAATTGCCTGTCTATGTCGTGCATAATTACTCATTTTTTACTACGGGTCTAATTATAATGATGATATCAAAACCAAGAAAGGTACAAAAACCATGTTTTGCTCATCAAGAAAATTAACATGCCTTTCTGACAGTCAGCAAGTATTTAATGGTGGCCATCTTCATTTGATCACACAAGCCAATCAATGGCAATCAAACCATTAGAGACAAATATCCAAAGAATTTTGATTTTATACCAGAAACCAGGGACTATATATAGTCCCTGCAGAAACCTATTACATATTATGGGTTCCCTGCTGTACACTCAACATAGACTAAACAATGACAGCATCATCTTGATCAAGTACAGTTTGAAATTTAATTCTAAAGAAGAGACCTGAATGAAAGGTTTGTGAATGCTGACAACACGCAAAAGCTGACAAGACATGAGCAGCAATACCCTGCTCTATGTGGAGAGAATATTTCGTCAAAGAAACACACGAAAGGCTTGTTACATGTACATAGTAATTCCTCAGTAGTAGATGTCCAGCAGTGGATTTTGCTGAGTAAAGAAGTTGAAGTTGAAGACATGAAAACGATGATCTGTGCCAAGTTCTTTGTGCAATAATGCATCTCAATTCGCGCTATGATATACATTCTCATGCAATTGAAAAATGACTGTTATGCATTGTAAATACTCCAATGACATTATCTCAATTTTTGTTTGACCAAACTCTGATCAACGGCAATTATAAACACGCAACACCCTGGACTGAACATTGTTGGACGCCCCGGGGTTGGACGAACGGCAATCAACAGATCAACACCCCTGCCTGATCCTATTTCAAATTAAGTCAATTCCAACCCCGATCGTTGCAAAATATCGTCTGTTTCGGAATATGCACCTTGACAACTGTTTCCAGGTAATACTTTGTATTTACCGATGTACGACTTCTTCAGTATTTTATTTTGAGTCGGCCGTTTACATGTATACCGAACGCGGACCTCGGAGAAGACACTACATGGCAATCGCAACAAGTATCATGGAACAGCCAACGTGGAACAGCCGTACTTTTCCATTCAATGATAATTCGAAATGTAAACAAACATTACGCCTTCCGTAGATTGTAAATAATGGACTGTTGTTCTCGACGGCTACTGAATTTGATTTTTTATTTCCAATGCGTTGTTCTTTTATGATTTATTTCAAAACAGCCAAATCGTTTCATTGAGGGTTCAGGGAAGTACGTTTACGCCATTCATACAAAATCGGTCTTCCATATTCATACATCTACACACAAAATTTCATGAATGGGAAAATCATTCAGTGATTGATTAACGAATTCGGGCACCCTTTTAGTGTTGAAAAGTTCGGGCAATCAAATTAATGTTCAATGAAAATAGACTATTGAGTGTCAGAGTTTTTTTATGAGATCAGAAAGATGTGTACGAGGTTTCCTGAAAAGGATTCTTTTAGTATGGGTATGATCACTAAATTCTGATTGCGTGAGGTTGGTCACCCCGGGTCGTAACATAGGATAGAATTCTATCCTTTGGATAGACACAAATCCAAAAAAACTGATTGCTGAAATTTTTTCAGGTTACAATTTTTTGTGGGAAAAATCTTAAGATTTTATGGCTGATGTATCCATAAAACTCCAATCTGCAACAGTAAAATCTACAATATACCTTGCCAGATCCTAAAATCTAATGTGGATAAAAATTTCCTAAATAATGTCATGAAATTTTCAAATATATTGTGTACAGTCATGTCTCTTACCTGGGGTATAAATTGTGGTTGTGTCTGTTTTAACTTTGTGTACATATCTACTAAGAAGTACGCCTCTCTAAAAGCTAGGAATCCTGGGATATATGGTGCTGTTAATTTTATCATTTGGCAGTCTTCATAAACAACCTGTAACCATAACAACCAAATGTTCATGACAGATTTCAAAAGATCAGCTGATGAAATTTGTATATCACTAAATAAAATTCTACTTAAGGTAGATGGGGAGTCCAAAATTTTTTTCCATAGTTTTCTTTATTTTCTCAGGAAAGTTTCCTTATTATGTTAGCATTGAAATGAAAAAAATAAACAAGAGGCTCTCAAGAGCCTGTATTGCTCACCTGGTCCTTGATTAACATAGACATTTTATGTTAAAGAGCCAATATACATGTATATAATTAAACTATAGTTCCAATATGCCCAATTAGTTTAAGGGGAGACCGCTGTAAGAGTTCCTCATGGGGTCCAATGTTAAACTATGTTCCCTGCTGGCAGCCATCTTGGATAAAGTGGGAACCTGAAAAAAAATTCTTTTCAGGGGTCCACATAAAGACTATTGTGGGCAAGTTTGGTGCCAATTGGCTCAGTAGTTTCATAGAAGAAGATCTTTGAATGTGTTTTCCCATTGGGTCCAATGTTTAAACTATGTTTCCCACTGGCGGCCATCTTGGATATCGCACAGACCTGAAAAATATCTTTTTTGTAAGGGACCACCAAAGGACTATTGTGGCCAAGTTTGGTGTCAATTGGCTCAGTAGTTTCAGAGAAGAAGATCTTTGAATGTGTTTTCCAATAGGGTCCAATGTTAAAACTATGTTTCCCGCTGGCGGCCATCTTGGATATTGCACAGACCTGAAAAACTTTTTTTGTAAGGGACCATCAAAGGACTATTGTGGCCAACTTTGGTGTCAGTTGGCTCAGTAGTTTCAGAGAAGAAGATCTTTGAATGTGTTTTCCCATAGGGTCCAATGTTAAAACTATGTTTCCCGCTGGAGGCCATCTTGGATATCGCACAGACCTGAAAAACACCTTTTTTGTAAGGGACCATCTAAGGACTATTGTGACCAAGTTCGGTGCAAATTGGTTTAATAGTTTCAGAGAAGAAGATCTTTGAATGTGTTTTCCCATAGGGTCCAATGTTAAACCTATGTTATCTTGGATATCGCACGGACCTGAAAAACACCTTCTTTGTAGGGGACCACCCAAGGACTATTGTGGCCAAGTTTGGTTCCATTTGGCCCAGTAGTTTCAGAGGAGAAGATCTTTGAATGAAAAGTTGAAGTCGGACGGACGGATGGACGACAGACAGACGGACAGACAGACGACGGACGCAAAGTGATGGAAAAAGCTCACCCTGGCATTAGCCAGGTGAGCTAAAAAGGGGGGTCACCGTGCTTGTTTTTAAAATAACTGATATCAAAATAATCAAATATTTCTAATGAATATATAGGGAAAAACAGGTATTTGGTTGTTTTCTTTGAAATTATTCCATAGATTTCTTTATATTTTACTCATATATTAGCCTTTTGAATATACTTTCAAAACATATAAAGAAAAATGGGGGTTACCAACATCGTTTTCCATATAATTTGAAAAATGTGAATTTTCATAGTGATATCTACATGATCTATGTTAAATATTTTTATCAGATTATCTCCCTTTTCAAATATCCTCTTCAAAACTATTTAATTATCACTTTACCAAACATCATCCAATTAGATAAATACATGTAAAATTAAGTGAATGAAGATTCTTTGCTTTTTGTGTCACTGATGTAATATTTATTGATACATAACAAATAAAAATATTTGCATATTTAATAAAGGGCTACGCTGAGCGCAGCATGATATGACTGCAGCATGTCGACCACTGAAATTTGAACAAGTTGTCTCCTTGACATTTACCCCATTTCGTTTCTTTTTCATAAGTGTAAATTAAAATGAATGTGGACACATTAATTTGCTGGACACAATAAGGACATTGACACATTAATTACCTGGATATAAAGTAGTGAAAAAATAAAAAGATTTAACACATTTTAAAAAAATGCAATTTGGGCCCCTTTGACCCCTTATAGCTCAGAACTGGTAAGAGGTATGCCAAATCCGTTGGCATACATGTACTACTGAAAGCTCATAACTAGAGGAGTCGAAAGAAAAAAAACCCAGTGAAATCCAATGAAAAATAAAAATTTCTGGTAATCAGAATGTTTGCAATTTTAGCCCTGTTTGGCCCCTCATCGCTCAGAGGAAACATGATATCAAAAAATCTGAAGGTGCAGTGCTTATTAATTTTTCAAATGAATCCATTGCAAAAAACTGCATCAAAATCGGACTAAAAATAAAAAAATATATAATTTTTGAAATTTGCCCCTTTTGGGCCCCTTTATCTCATGAATGGTACATGCTATGCAAAATTCGTTGGCATACTACAGATCGGAAATTTCCTAAGGAGCACACTGAAAGAAACCTCATCAAAATCCAATAAATAATTAGATTCTACAGTCAGGCCTTCCTTTTGAACCAAGGATCATTGTGTTAAAATTTCATAAGGATTGATCAACTGGAACTAAAGTTATTGACCAAAAACAAAAGTGTCTACAGACGACAATGACAACAGCACCATACCATTATATGACCGCAAAAATTTTTGCGGTCATATAAAAAGCAGATAATACCATAACAGTGTAAATAACAAATTCAAAATGTTATGGAAGACCACCCATCTACCTTAAATAACATCTAACTTTTGCTAGCCTGTTGAACACTCTAAATGTTTTAAAAGTGTTTTATCACTGTCTGCAAAGTGAGAATCAGTCAGATCATTATCACAGTAGATCAAATGAAAACATTTGGAAGACCATAAACTGAAACATGTGCAAAAGCTGACAGATATAGCTTTAAAAGATGACTACCTTAATAAATACAGCATGTGGATAAACAAAACACTTGTGCAACAAGAATATGTGTCTAATGGACACAATGCCCCGCCTCACAACTGCTTTGAATGATGGCATATTTCGTAATCAGTATAGCATGAAGTTGGTCGCATGCATATATTTTTGTTATGATTTTTGTTTAATTATACCCTATAGGTATTTAATAAAATTGAATGATAATAGCATACATCCTTCAAAGAAAAGAAACTTAAAGCTATGGATAAACCTCAAACTCTCCCCTTTTTCTATGATCAGTGATGCATGGAGTTGGTTGCATGGGTAAATATTCATAATTCTTTTTGTTTAATTAGGTGCTAATGTGTATCTACATGTATATAAAAGCATACATCCTTCACAGAAAAAATAATTCTTCTGTACAAAATACATGTAAATATTCTTATGTACAAAATTGTTAATGAAATGGTACCTGATTATTTGAGGCCGAAAAATTATATTATAAATACTTACAGCTTAAGATCTCAATCCAAAAACAATTTGTTTATACTGAGACCAAATACAAATTTTTACAAAAAATCATTTCATTATTCTACTTATACATTATGGAACAACTTACCAACTGATTTAAAAATATCTAAAAGCTTAGACATATTTCAGAAAAAATGTTTCAACTATTTTTTTGTCGACTTTTTAATGATCTATTTATATATTTATTATTGTTTGTTTATATGTATGTCATACTTAATATTGTTATATATTAATTGTTGTAAATATGTTGATATTTAGAGGGCCTCAATGAAAATTAGACAATGTCTAATTGGGTTACCCTCTTTAAATAAAGATTTTATTATTATTATTATATTATTATATTATAAAAAAAAAATTCAACCTGTGGGTAAACCTCATACAATCACTCTTTTTCCTGTAATCAGTGGAGCATGAAGTTGGTTGCATGGGAATAATTTTATTTTGATTTTTGTTTATTTAGATGCTAATGTGTATTTATATAAAGTTTCATGATAATAGCATACATCCTTCACAGAAAAAAGCTTCAACCTGTGGGTAAACCTCATACTATCACACATTTTTCCCATGATCAGTGATGCATGAAGTTGGCTGCATGGGTAAAATTTTATTATGATTTTTTGTTTAATTAGATGCTAATGTGTATTTATATAAAGTTTCATGATGATAGCATATATCCTTCATAAAAAAAATCAACCTGTAAGTAAACCTCATACTGTCACATTTTTTTCCTGTGATCAGTGAAGCATGAAGTTGGCGGCATGGGTAAAATTTCATTATGATTTTTGTTTAATTAGATGCTAATGTGTATTTCTATAAAGTTTCATGATAATAGCATACATCCTTCACAGAAACAAGATTGCTATGCGTAGCTATGTCCACCGCCGCTGCAGTAAAGTCGATAAAGACCCATAACTCATGTAAAATTTTGCGAATCAAAATGGCGGCAGGATATGATCAACTGCATTACGTGGCAAACAGCCAAACAAAATTTCAGCAAAATCCCTTAATAGAATTTTGAGGAGATGTGTCCACAAAGTCTTCCTATGTTGTAGTATGCATTAAGTCGATTAAGTCCCATAACTGCCTATAAATTTGTCCAATCAAAACGGCAGCATAATATGATCAAGTACATATGGTGGCAAATGTTCAAACAAAATTTCAGCATAATCCGCTCAGTGGTTTCTGAGGAGTTGCGCCCACAAAGTGTTCCTAATCTGTAGCATGCATTGAGTCGATAAAGTCCCATAACTCCTGTAAAATTTAACGAATCAAAATGACGATGCAATATGATCTAGTACTAATGGTGAATACCAATCCTGTAAAATTAGAATGAATTCGAACCAGCAGTTTCTGAGGAGTTGCGTCCACAAGATTTGCCATTGTATAACAATGTGGAAATAATCTCAAAGTCCCATAACTCTCACAAAATTTGACGAATCAAAATGGCGATGTGATATGATGACTAACAATCCTGTAAAATTTGAATGAATTCTGATCAGCATTTTCTGAGTAGTTGTGTCTGCAAGATTTGCCATTGATTAACAATGTGGAAAAGATCAAAGTTCCATAACTCCCACAAAATTTGACGAATCATAATGGCACTGCGATATGATCTAGTACTAATGGCGACTAATAAATTTGAATGAATTCTGACCAGCGGTTTCTGAGGAGTTGCGTCCACAAGATTTGCCATTGTATAACAATATTGAAATAATCAAAGTCCCATAACTCCCACAAAATTTGACAAATAAAAATGGCGATGTGATATAATTTAGTACTAATGGTGACTAACAATCCTGTAAAATTTAAATGAATTCTGACCAGCAGTTTCTGAGGAGTTGTGCCCACAAAAAACATGACACACAGACGGACAGACAATCGGAAGCAGACCATTACCATGTCCCTCCCTCGCGTTGCGGCGTGGGACAAAAAAACTACAACAAGTGGGTAAACCTCATAAATCAAGCTTTTTCCTGTAATCAGTGGAGCATGAAGTTGGTTGCATGGGTATAATTTTATTTTGATTTTTGTTTAATTAGATGCTAATGTGTATTTATATAAAGTTTCATGATAATAGCATACATCCTTCACAGAAAAAAGCTTCAACCTGTGGGTAAACCTAATACTATCACACATTTTTCCCATGATCAGCAATGCATGAAGGTGGCTGCATGGGTAAAATTTTATTATGATTTTTTGTTTAATTAGATGCTAATGTGTATTTATATAAAGTTTAATGATGATAGCATACATCCTTCACAGAAAAAAACTTCAACCTGTGGGTAAACCTCATACTATCACATTTTTTTCCCGTGATCAGTGAAGCATGAAGTTGGCCCCATGGGTAAAATTTCATTATGATTTTTGTTTAATTAGATGCTAATGTGTATTTATATAAATGTATATTTATATATACATGATAATAGCATACATCCTTCACAGAAAAAAAACTTCAACCTGTAGGTAAACCTCATACATGTACCATCACGTTTTTTCCTGTGATCAGTGAAGCATTAAGTTGGCTGCATGGGTAAAATTTTATTATGGTTTTTGTTTAGTTAGATGCTAATGTGTATTTACATAAAGTTTCATGATGACAGCATACATCCTTCACAGAAAGAAAACTTCAACCTGTAGGTAAATCTAACTTGGGACGGACGAACGAACGGACGGACATACAGACCCGAACACTATATGCCCCCCTACTATTGTAGGTGGGGCATAAAAATTTACGCTTTATGGCAATTTGTTGTAAAAAAGCACAGTATTACAGGTATACCAGTATATTTTATCTGAAATATATTTGACCCTCGTTAGGAGTGTTCATCATGTTGTCAAAATCTTGAAAAAGTGAATTCAATAGGTTCAGAGCAGGTTATGAAAAACGACAATTTACCCTTTGGCTCCAATGTTAAACTATGTTTCGGCCATGTTTTAAGTCGAGACAAAATGAAATGAGCACTTTTTGCAAAGGACCTAGCTTCCATATATTATTACTGTAAGGTTTGGTTGAATTTCCTTCAACGGTTTCAGTGGAGAAGATGAAAATGTTCTTTTACCCATAGGGTCCAATGTTAAACCTAAGTTCCGCACTGGCGGCCATGTTTGATGGTCTGAATGAGCAATCTTTGTAAAGGACCTTCCATACATCATTCCTGTAAAGTTTGGTTGAATTTGCTTCATTGGTTTCATAGGAGAAGAGGAAAATGTGATTTTCCCATAGGGTCCTATGTTTAACCTAAGTTCAGCGCTGGTGGCCATGTTTTTTATCAGATTGGTAAGAAATGACCAATCTTTGTGTAAAGAACCTTCCATACACCATTTCTGTAAAGTTTGGTTGAATTTGAATCAGTTGTTTCTGAGGAGAAGATGAGAATGTGAATTTTACCAAAGGGTCCAATGTTAAACATAGGTTCTGAACTGGTGGCCATGTTTTTAGTCGAATGGAAATGAAATGAGCAATATTTGTAAAGGACCCTCTATACATCATTCCTGTAAAGTTTGGTTAAATTTGCTTCAGTGGTTTCTGAGGAGAAGATGGAAATGTGATTTCCCATAGGGTCAAATTTTAAACTATGTTCCGTGCTTGCCACCATGCTGTTTATCTGATCAGATCGAAAGAGCAATCTTTTTAAAGGACATTCCATACATCATTCCTGTAAAGTTTGGTTGAATTTGATTTAGTGGTTTCAGAAGAGAAGATGAAAATGTGATTTTTTATATAGGGTCCAATGTTAAACCTAAGTTCCGCACTGGCAGCTATTGTTTTTTGTCGGATCGGAACAAAATGAGCAATCTATGTAAAGGACCTCACATACAGTACAGAAAAAGACATACCATAACTAATCACTGTGATAGTGGGAATGTCTTGGAAAGTGATGGGGATTAATTTTTACCTTGAAAAAGTTTTTTTTGGGGTCAATAAAACTTAAGTTTTGTAAGGAAATTTCCTATTGTACAGGTAAAAATCCAATCAAGCAGGTAAACTTCAAAGAAATTACAGGTAAAATGGGTAATAAAATTTAATCCTCCCCACTCTGTTTTATGGCTTTTTAGGTCTATCACAGTGATAGTATGTCTGTGATTTTATGTCTAAAGGATTAAAATTTATGTCTTTCCAAGTGATTTGTTATGTACTGTACATTACTCCTGTAAAGTTTGGTTGAATTTGATTCCGCAGTTTCAGAGGAGAAGATGAAAATGTGAAAAGTTTAACGGACGGATGGATGACGGACGGACAACGGATCTTACATACATTACTCCTGTAAAGTTTGGTTGAATTTGATTCCGCAGTTTCAGAGGAGAAGATGAAAATGTGAAAAGTTTAACAGACGGACGAGTCGGATGACAGACGGATGGACGAAGGACGGACAACGGACGCCAAGTGATGGCAATAGCTCACACTGACCCTCTGGGTCAGGTGAGCTAAAAAAAGTTAAAAAAGCCGAAAAACTCTTCCTCATTGTTGTATAGGGGTCTTTATACAGCTCTGCTAACCAAAAATGCTGATTTGCATATGTGAATAAGATTTTTGGACATCACTACTTTGGTGCTTTGTTTATGTGGTGGTACTCTGTCTTCATGTGGTGGTACTCTGTCTTTGTGTGGTGGTACTCTGTCTTTATGTCATGGTACTTTGTATTTACGAGGTGGTACTTTGTTTATGCAGTGGTACACTGTCTTTATATGGTGGTACTTTGTCTCTGTGTGGTGGTATTCTAACTTTATGTCGTGGTACTCTGTATTTATGTGGTGGTACTTTGTCTTTATGTAGTGTTACTTTGTTTATGTGGTGGTACTCTGTCTTTATGTGGTGGTACTCTGTATTTATGGGGTGGTACTTTGTTTATGTAGTTGTACTCTGTTGTACTCTGTCTTTATGTGGTGGTACTCTGTATTTATGTGGTGGTACTTTGTTTATGTAGTGGTACTCTGTATTTATGTGGTGGTACTCTGTATTTATGTCATGGTACTCTGTATTTATGGGGTGGTACTTTGTTTATGTAGTGGTACTCTATCTTTATCTGTTGAATACCTTAATTATTGTTTGATACAAGAAACTTACCTCTAATTGTGGAAAGTTAAGAACAACAAATGCAGCACAAGCATTCTCATTATCTCCCTTTACAAAAGAGATGTCAACTCCACCAATGAAAATATCTTTTGATGTGTTTCCATGGTTACAGAGGGAAATAATTTCTGTAACTTCTGCAGAGTCTTCTAAAATCATCAATTTCTTGAGCTCCACCTGTTCTCTACAAACAAAAGTGAAATGGTATAAAAAGCACGGTAGATGAATTTGATTTTAGGGTGAATCAGAGTAAAAGGGTGGCACAATTTTTTTGTGAAAATAAAAAATTTCATGAAAATTGCAAAAATGCAGATCTGTTCATGGAAACACACATCACCTGAACCTTGAGAGAGGGTGTCACAGGGTTATTTTTGTGTAGTGTGCTTGTCATTTTTATTTCACATGTAGCCGTGTTGAAGTGTTATCATTTGCCATTTTTCATGCAAAATGAAAAAGGGCATTGTGCAAGCCAATTTCTAATTTTTCGTTCCTTGTGTTATGACATTTTATTTCTTGTACTCCCGTGCATTGTACACCCCCTGTATGACCCTCTTAAGAACAATCTGGGAAAAATTAAAATAACATTGAAAAAGAAAAACAAAATGCATGATGAACATATGTCATTTACATGTACATGTAAAGAATTCCTCCAAGTTGTAAAGCATTCATCAGTTAAGGTGGTACAGGGGTCTAAAATTCTGTCAGATAGAATTTTCTGATATTTTCATGATTTACCCTTTGTTAATAGAGTATACAAAAAATAAAATAAAAATAAGGGGTGACCGGCCATATAAGAATGAAATATGAGATGGAAAAATCTGCTATTTTGGTTGTAATAGGGAAAATTAGCGAATTTTAACAAAATTTTAGATTATTTTAGTTACATCAGATAGAATTTGTTTAAATTTGGTAAATCAATAGCTTATATACTGTCTTTCAATTTCCATGAAAAAAATTTGGGGGTCACCAAACTTATTTTTGAATAAATTGCAAAAAATTAATTTTTTCCCTATTATTTTTATACAAATTATCTCCCCTTAATAGAACAGGAGTTAGCTGAAAGGTTCAATATTTTGCGTAGTTACTTATATCAAATTTAACTATTATAAGCATGGAAATGGTTTCGGCAACGTTCCCATAGTGAATTCCATTTTTAAATCACATGCGCAATTTTAAACTCCCATACTACCTTAAGGAGGAGTTACAGATATAATACTTTTAATCAAAATTAGATCTACAAATTGTTCTTTACAGTCACTGCATTGTGGATCTAACAACATCACATTTTACTTTCAGTTCTATGACCTTTGACATCAACCAACCAGAATCCAGTCTACATAATTTTAAAGACATTAAGCTTTATGATTAAAGCCAAGGATTTTGAATGAATTAGTGAAACAAAAAGTAAAGTGGGGTGTCGTTAGATCTTCCATGCTGGGACTATAGGAAGCAATTAATAGATCTAATTCTAATTAGATTGGAATAACATACCTATAATAATTTTGATGTCAAATGGATGGATACAGAACATTCAGCATTATTTGTTATCTGATTTAATCATTCTTACTGTTTATGTAGAGAATGAATATGTATGGTACCTTATAATGAGGGATTTATGTTGAACCACCAGTAATGCAATTTCTTTTTAAACAGAGATTTAAACTTGCGCTCCAATTGTAAAACAACAAATTTACTATCCAGCCTCGGTAAACATATCTATAGTAACTGTACTTGTGACGTCATACTTTTCATAGGAACGTTTGTGATATTTCTATGTGAAAGTCTCAGGATGGAACTGATATCTTAGCCTTCAGGTGTGAGATCAGCCTATCTGACCTTCTCCTTTTGGATAGATATTATATACCGTATCGTTTACGAGTGTAAGAAATTATGTCTTTTCTCAAGCTAAGTACATTAAAAAGAAGTAGAATTTCTTACATGAGCGAAAGATGTCCAATTCTTTAATTTTTATCAACCTTTTTTTCTTCCTTAAGGCCATTATTTTTTTATTTTTAGTTTTACCACTCAGACGGACCCTAAATTTTGTCAAATTGGAAAAAAAAAAAATAAAATTGAAAACTGCTCAATTTTTATTTTTTTTATTCCCTCCGACCCTGTATTTTTTCATGCCAAAAAAAAAAAAATTATGCATAATTGATTTAGAAACCTTACTTTGTGCTCTAAATCAGTTTTATTAGTACTTCAATTCTTATTTGTCTATTACCAACATTATTATAACTGAAGAGACCATCTTTTAAAAACATCAGTGATCTTAATCTTGAATAAATTTGATAATAAAAAAAATCATCATTGATCCATCAAATTTTTTATTTTATTTTTTTCGTCCTCCTACCAATGATCATTGACTGAAATTTTCGTAAACCTAAAAATATAATAAAGGGCTATGCCAGCGCAGCATGATACGACCGCAGCATGTCGACCACTGAAATTTGAACAAGTGTATGTGGACACAGTATGGAGCTTGACAGTAATTTGATGGACACATTAAGAAAAATTGCAATTCTGGCCCCTTTGACCCCTTATAGCTCGGAAATGGTAATATCTATGCTAATTCTGTTGACATACTACCAAAAGCTTACAACAAGACAAATCCATAGAATAAATCCTATCAAAATCTGATGAAAAATAAAGATTTCACACATTTCTAAAAATTGCAATTTTGGGCCCTTTGACCCCTTATAGCTTGAAAACAGTAAGAGCTATGACAAGTCCGTTGCAATACCCCTGAAAGCTGACAATAAGAGGAATCTAAAGAAAAAAATCCCATCGAAATCCGATGATAAATAAAATTTTAGGTTATCAGCATATTTGCAATCATGGCCCCGTTTTGCCCCTCATAGCTCGGAAAGGAAACAAGTTAACAAAAATCTGATGGTGCAGTTCTGGTTAATTTTTCTTAAGGAATCCATTGCAAAAAACTGCATCAAAATCGAACTAAAAATTAAAAAAATAAAATTTTTGAGATCCCCCCTTTAGGGCCCATTTAGCTCATGAACGGTACATGTGATGTGAAATCCGTTAACATACTACAGATTGGAAATTTAATAAGGAGCACAATGAAAGAAACCCCATCAAAATCTGATATATAATAAATATTCTACAGCCCAATATATGAAAACACCCAATTTGGCCCTTTTTGGCCCTTTTTTCAGAAACGGGCGGGGCTACAATACCCAAAACCAATCCCAGCCTTCCCTTTGTGCCAAGGAACATTGTGTTAAAATTTCATAAGGATTGGTCAACTAGAACTCAAGTTATCGCACGGAAACAAAGTGTCCACAGACGCCGACGACGACACCGCCACCGCCGACGACGACGCCGCCAGTATCATACCAATATACGACCTCAAAAAATTTTTTGCGGTCGTATAAAAACTATGGGCTAAAATACAAAAGGAATTTACAGAAATCTATACTGTGGGAGAAATGTTGTCGCCATTTGAGTGGAATTAGAATTGTGACATTCAGTGTTTTGTGATGTTATGTCATGATTACAATTGTTGTATAAAAAAAAATCAACACTTCTGGTGGTCATTTACCCATGGAAGATGAGGTCGCTCTTATTGATTTTCCATGGGTCATCTTGCGATGTACATTTGTAAACCACCATTTACATAAGAATGTAAGAATCTGTGGATAAATTAGTTTAAATTACTTTTCCCATTTGTCTCTCAATTCCTGAGGAATCAGTGGTGGATCTATTGTTCCTGTAATAATCTGATCTTCCTTTTCCTGAGGAATCAGTGGTGGATCTATTGTTCCTGTAATTATTTGATCTTCCCCGTCTTGTTTCACATCTCTTTCGTTTTCACTCATTGTACTGAGGAATTCCTGTAAACATATATATAATTAAGATAAATGTAAACACATGCTTTTGCATGTACAAACAGTACAAAAAAACATCACAAATAATTACCATACCTGTTAACACCCCCCCTTTTAAGGGGGAGACTCCCTCTTTGAGGCATAATCTCCCCTTTGAATGGATCTCCCTGAAGGGAGATCAAAATCTCCCCCTTACTGCCTTTTCTCCCCCTCAACCTCCCTCATAGACAAAATAGGGTCATTTTTTAAGAGTATTCTCAAATTTGTTTTGCTTTCTTGGCAAAATTATTAAATATGATGCATAATTTTAAAATCATGGTAGAATTTTGATTTTAGAAATTGATCTAACAGCTTATAGAAATGATTTCTTCTATTCCATATTCTCTTGTCTTCATCTATAAATGCAAGTTTTTGTTGCAAAAATGTTGCTACGTACAATCTCCCCCTTAGATGGGCTGGTATGCGGGAGATCTCCCTCATAGCAGTTACCAAAGGTTTACAGGTATGAATTACTTTATTTGCACAAATAAACCCTAATGGGTTAAAGCAAAATTATAAAATAAACAATGACATACAAATTCACAAATTGTTTACAACATATAATAAGAAGATTAATCATATCTAATGAAGTAAAATTGGCCAATGTGGACCTCATTTTCGCAATTCTACAGACCGCTTTATATAGTCAACAACACTGGACAATATACTTGTATCTGGATCCAAGATTATTTTTAACTTTGATTGAGAATCAAGCGGGTTAAAATAAGTTACATGGTTATTTATATTTTCAATGAAACTCTGTCTTATATTATTGTTAATTTGACAATGAAAAAAGAAGTGTTCTTCATTGTCAAGGACATTACAAGTTTTACATTGCATGTTCTTTGATCTCGAGGTATTTTCTTGTATCTTCCTACTTCTACTTCAAGGTTATGATCACAGATTCGAAATTTTTTTATCAGTTGACGACTTTTAAAATTTTTTAATTGTTTTAGGTATTCCTCTAGCTTAAAAGTAGTTTTCAATCCTTTACAAAGATACAATTTTGAGATATCGTCCAAATTCGATAGCTTATTAATGATTACTTTTTCATAATAACCTGTGCTTGAATTTTTGAAAACTTGTTTTCTTGAGTTTTTCAACAGGTTTATAGTAAATGGTCTATCGAAATCTATGAAAGTTTCTGGATTTAACTCAAGTTCTTGGAAAATGCTATTTGCACAGGAATACCATGTGTATTTGCCTTCATCTGCTGAAGTTTTATTCAAACTAAATGCTTCTTTTATTAAAGGATTTATATTTTTAGAATTCATTCTAGAAAAATACATTAAAATTTGAGTTTTAATGAAAGCATCTAAAGGTACTCTTCCTAGTTCTGATCTAGCTGCAATATTGCAAGATGTCTTTCTAATACCTTATACTAATTTACAAACTTTATTATATATTTCATGTATTTTTTCAAAGCTTAATCTATCATATCACAAATGGAACCATGTACTCTTGATCTAGTTAAGGCTTTGAATATAGATTGATATTCATTCATATACCAAATTTTACTATTGTAAAGTATAATAGGTCTTATCAGCATATCAAAAAGTTTGCATGATAATTCAACAGATACATGTTTAAACTCTGACACATACTTATTTAACGAAAAAAGAGCTTTTAAGCCCTTTTTTGATAATTCTAATATTGATTTTTTAAATTTTCCCTTCCTGTCTATAACATTTCCAAGGAAATTATATTCTTCCACTTCATTCAGTGGATTATTCTTATAAAGTATACTTCCATATGAATTATCTTTTATATTATTATTTTGAACATGTTGAAATACCATCACCTTTCTTTTTTTAATATTTACTGTAAGTTGCCATTTATGACAATATTTTTCTAGGTTATTCAAGCAGCTTGGCTGTTTTAGTGATGATTGGGTATATTTCTTTTATCTTTAATATGAAGTTGTTTAGAAGTCTTTTCACATGACATAGAGAACTTAATTACAATAAAATTGAAATTTGGAACCATTTCCCACCAAAATATGATGCCTGTGTATAATTAATTAATGCAGCTTCCAGGTACAATTTGTGTATCCGGAAGAATAAATTTTGAATGAAAATACAGGCCCTGTTGGCAAGATATTCTAAACAGCAAATTTGTCTGAAGATTTCCTGTGAAACACAGACAAAAATTTAATTATGCAGGTTGAATTAAATCAAATTGGTGGTTAAATGCGTTTTAAAATTAAACTCTCATCATACTCGTGTTTTCTTGCTATTTAGGTTTATCAATATAATATAATATATCTGTGTTATTAGATCTAAAGGATTCAAATTTATATCTTTCAGAGCAATCCGTCATGATATGTCACTTTCTATACTGTAAGAAGGTTCAGTTTAGCAAACTATCTATAGCAATCATAAAAACTAACAAGAATATAAGATAACAAAAACTCAGACACCCTCAGTTAAAATTTCAATCAACCTCGACTTAGCAAGTTAAGCTTCATCCAAAAGGTGAAATCCAAACCTCATGAGGTATCTGAGATTTTCTTTTCTCTTATGATTCACACTTATCAACTATCCTTCCAAAGAATTGATATTTTATGGCACACAAAGAGACTTTATAGTTGGAGTTAGATATGAATTAGTTATCCCTCTTTTACCAGTCAAGTACCTAACCTGTATGAGTTATTACAGAAAAATAACATGCATATGTTATTACTAAAGGAAAAAATTGATAACATATGTATGTTACATGCTTCAAATAGGCATTATGCAGTTATAGTTTTGTTATAAATGTATACCATTTTGTTATTACCATTATTGTCTATCAGCATGCTAGGAGTTAAAATCATAGGACTTTTCATAGTTTGCCAATATTGCAAAATATACATATGTTATTACAGGAAAAAGTATGCCTGTAATAATAGAAGGGTGTTATTACAGCTACTCTGCATCACTTAAACAGTTAAAAGTGTTTTCCTCAGACCAGAAATAATGCCTAATCAAATTACATTTTTATTAATAGTAATGTATAAAAATCAAAGCATATCAATAGGTTCTGCACAAGTTTCTTAGTAATTCCCAAGTGTCTAATAAACTAATAAATATTTAAGTCATATGCCTGTAATAACTAAGCATTGTTATTACAACTAAAGTTATATCATTTTAGAGCCTGTTCTCACTGATTAACCATGGTTCATCAAAAATGTTTTAACTTAATTGAAAACTGATTTATCCAGGCTAAATCATTAGTTTCTGCACAAAGGTCTAAGCAATTCCCAAGTGACCAAAAAAAGGTAATATATTTTAGGTTGCTACATACATATGTTATTACAGAATTAGGAATAAAGAGCAGATAACTCAAAACAACATCTGTAATAACACATGCATGTTATTATTCTGTTATAACTCATACAAGTTAGGTACTTGACTGTTTACAGGAATTTCACTGGTCTAGTGTCAGGTACATGTAATAGCACATCATGTATGATGGTCAAAGGTTAGATAATTCAATTAGCATTTTCTTGATATTTTAAAATGATCTTCCCTTTGACCATATAGAGCTACAAATGTACATTGTACATTAATATCTATAAATGTATCTCCTTTTTTATTGAATTTGACTGGTGATGTTTTACATTTGTATATTCAATTTGTGTACCTGGGTACAAATGACAGACTCAGTGATTTAGCTAGCGCTCGTCACTTTCGCCATTGACGAATCTTTTTTGGAAGGAGCGAATTTTTTAAGCCTGCAATTCGTCACTTGAAATTTCAAAAATCGCCAAATATCAAAGAATTCTGTTCATAATCTTTGTCAGTGTAATCTAATTTTCCTAATTGACGTTTTAATTACACCTGTAATGCTAATTAAAGGATTTTAGTTCAGTTGTAAACAAACGCCATCGGTGGTTTGTTTACCTGTGTTCCCTGGCATGTTATCAATATTACCGGTCAATCAGAGATATCCTGCTTACCTGTATGGTAATTAACTATCAGTTGTTTAAAATTATTAATGTTTTGAACATTTAAATCTTTCTTTCAGCTAAATTTTCATAATTAGCAGGTCAATTAATACATTTATTTTTTAAAAAGATTACGTTTTTTGAAAGGTGGGTTATTTCCCTTTAATATTGTCTTTAAAATGAATTTATTTTTTTAGAATTGAATCTATGCTAATATTTGCTGTGATAATTATAACACAAAATTCATATTTTACCCCTTTTTAAGTTTAATAAGTGTTTATCAACAACATTTGTTTGATATTTTGCAAAATAATTTCTTTTATATTACAAATTGATAGAAAGTTTTATATGTATAGTTATAGAAAGTCAATCTGCTTATGAAGTACTTGTAGCATAAATTAACATCTTCAGTGATAGATGAGATGTGGTCTCACTACAAAGAGGTGAGAATAAAATTTTATTACATTGTTTCATTTCCCAAACCATGACAGGAACTAGATAGAGCACTATAAGTCTGGAACAATGATGTGCATATACAGAAAAATTATAAATCGTAAAATTAGTATCTCATAGTACACATTGTGCCGCGAAATTTATCGGTTTATGCAAAAGTGACTAATGGTCTCAAAATCCTAGCTAAATCCCTGAAATGTACATGTACTAGTATATAGTTTGTACATATAGCATCTTCTAGATGAAGTGATACTGTTACAAAAATGTAGGTTATAAAACATTTACTGCTGGTGAATGTTTGTTATTGTTTCTTGATATATTCTTTGTCAAGTAACTACTGGCCAAATTTTTCCAAATCAACATGATTTGTAACCTTTTTTGTGCACATCAGTGGGTCTCCCACAGTTGAAAAAGGCTGTTGCTGTTCCAAACTGAATGACTCAAGATCTCAACTTGTGGTTTTCTCAAAATCGCTGAGTAAAATCATAAATTAATAATTAAATTTTAGAAATACATATACAATACCTGTAATTGCTTTCTACTGTTTTTTTTTACACAATTTCAATTAAAATTGACTATATTTGCAAATAAATTATAATTTAAGTGAATAAATAAACATATTCACCTGCTGGAGTGATACTCACTCCTCAACATCATAATGTGTTTGACTATATGATAAAGCAATCATGGTCTTTTGTATTGGACGGTGAATACGTTTTTTTGTTGACCCGGAAACACAAATATTCACCTAGACTGACGGTCTCGGTGAACATTGGTTTACATGTACAGGTCAATAATTGAAACATATTCTACTTTTACTTCCACCATCAAAACACCGATTATTCTGCCACTTTTTGGACATGTTCTATGTTTATCATTATGGTCACTAAATATAACGTTTCAAGGCTATATTTATGATTCACATGAAAAAAGATTGCTGTCAATAATTGCTTCCATTAATGCCTCCAGTGTATGTATTCAAGTGTGACATTGAGTTAACCATTTTACTGACCAAAGACTGACCCAAAAGATTAATCATTTGTTGACATACAAAAATGTATTCGAGAAACACATTATAAATAACAAAATACCGAAGTAACTGTGAACTAAGTTCCTGCATTTGGCCATTTCAACAACATTTGGCTGTTCAGTGAGGAGACAGGCTTTTTGGGTTTCGAATCCCAAAAGGGTTTACATGGAAACGAGATAGGTGACCCCATTTTCTTAGTATTTTTGGAATCCTCAGTACAGTACTTACTTAAGGTTCAACATAACAACTCGTTCTCCAAGTCCCAATTTACGTGTGTAAATTTCACATGAGTACAGACAAAACAGTAAAACAGTTTAAACTTTAATTTTAAGGCTGGCATTGCATAGATATGTAATTTCTGCATTCATTTTTATTAAAATGATTTCATTATGATGTTTTGTTTGTGCTGTGCATTTTTTTCTCCGTGTTTGAAAAGGTCCAAAAACAAACAAAGACAGGTAAACAGTTCGAGATGACCCCTACGTTATACAGGTAAGTTATGCATTTAAATCAACAAGGACAAAGGTGATAATAACAATACTCACGGGACTATTTCAAACAAATCTTGCAAGATAGTTTTATTTTGGATGTTTCAAGAAATGGAAAAAAAAATGCACCGCTTTTATCAGGTAAGTTTTTAACTTCTTTTCTTGAAAAGGTAATTTAATTCATGTAATTATTGCATAGCTTTGTAGTGCCAGCCTTAAAACAACGATAATTTTTCTTACCTTTGCTCTGTTCATGTATAAAACCACATCAACATTGTAGCTATATTGTTGAGTTGATATTTATCGAACTTATTACAATTCAGACCGTCGTGCCAAAATAATTAATAAAAATCCTGATTATTTTCACTACATAGACAGATCCATTATTGATGGAGTTCATACCAAATTTTGTAAATATACTCTGGACTAAAAAAATGTGCAAGCAATTTAGCCACAAAAGCAGAACTTGGTAGATACCCAATAGATTGTTTTATTAAAACTCAGTCGCTTCTATATGAAGAGAATATTTAATACAAAAACAAATCCTATTCTTAAAGAGTGTTATAATGTGTCAAAAATGATGGATTCAAATGGTATTTATTCATGGTATACATATATATAAATCATATTAGAGAGGAACTAAATGTTATTAATATTAATAATTGTGAAAATGATTGTTTCAAATCTAGTAGGGAGACTAGCAATTTCTTTAAAAAAAATATGAAGAAAAAATTATCAATTAGATGAAAAAAGTAAACTACAACTATTCAAAGCAATTAAAAATGACTATAACTTTGAAAATTACTTATATTGTTTAAACCCTGAAATAAGAAGGTTGATTTGTAAATTTAGAATAAGTGATCATGTATTACAAATTGAATCTGGAAGATATAAGAACATTCCCAGAGAACAGCGTCTTTGTAACTTCTGTAACAAAATTGAAGATGAGGCACATTTTATATTAGAATGTACAACAAACCAAACAATAAGACCTCAGTTCTTGTCAAATTTTAATTTTGAAACTGATGCAACTTCAACCTCAAAACTCAAAAAAATTCTAAACCCAGATACAAAAGAACAAGTACAATTGCTAGGCTCCTTTTTAAAACAGTCAATTGCACTGAGGACAGGGGTAAGTTGATTATGTTTGTTTATTTATTTGTGTACTTTATTAGTTTTGTAGCCATTAGCCCATAACTGCTAATAAATAAATTGAAAATTGTTATGATGAACCTTAACTACATATCTAAAAATCGTGAAACTGACAATATAAGAAGAAACTATTGGATATGCCCTTGAGGTAAATGTACTGTAGATATTACTATTTCTATTCTAAGGCTTACTTACTCAAACTTCAAAGTTACGTTTGTTGGTTTGTCGTTTTCCCCTTTATTTTGCTGTTAAATTAATCAATTTGTAAAATTATTTAAGATAAACGATAAAATCAAATGAATTTACAGGCTGTCATCTTAAATTGACAATACAACAAGCGTAACTGACAGAAAACCTTTGAAAAAACATGATGAAACGTCGGGCAATGTGGAAAAACTTCGACCGGAAGTAATCAATAAATTTTAATAGTTAGAAACCATCTAAAAGAAGACATGAAAATTTTCCGAATTTTATACATAATTACAGAGACATGGTTTCTACAACGGGAACTAAGTTGATTACGAAATTTCTTACAACGAGTTAAATAAATTTTGCAAATATTTGAAAACCAAACTTGCCGAGTTTTTAAACATTTGAAAATTTATATATTTTCTCTAATGACATAATGTGGGGGAGTTCGTTTCTGTACGCCGGCGTACGCCTGATACGAGCGGTGTACGCCGATTCAAATCGTTTGTGATTAGGCGTACGACCGGCGCACACCGGATCACGCCGTTTTAATTTGGGAGGCGCACGCCGAATCAAGATGGCCGACAAGTTGTTAGAAGCTTAAATTCAATCATGAATTTCGGGCAATTTTTGGTTTCATTTACGTACAATATAGCGCAGGGACTATACATTACAGGGATATGTCACTTCGAAAAAAACAAAATTAACCTGGACATACGTACGGAGCTAGTAGTAAATTAAAAGTAGCGTAGTTTCGTATTTTAATTAGTTGAATTGAACCGAAAACATGATTAGATTGTTTTACATTTTCGCACGTCATTTTTAAAAATAAACAAATGAAGAAGAAATGAAAACCAAGAAATTTTGTCTTAAAATTTCCGTAACAGACTTCAACCCATCATCAATGAAAATGTTGCCATCGGTCTTCAAGCTCTGAACAAATGCCTAAAAATAACTACTAATCTTACTAAAATGCATAAGGTACATAGAAGCGACATTGAATTTAACCAAAAATGTTAAATGGGTGCTGTAGGACCAACAAAAAAATGAGTGAAGCAAGGTACGGATGATGCGTGTGGCACGAAGTATGTCAACACACTCGAAATAAACACTTACTTCAAGCCCTGAAAAATGCCTATAAAATTACAAATCTTATTTTAAAAAGGCAACAGGTACACAGTAGGGACATTAAATTGAAGAAAAAATGTTAAATAGATGCTATAGGACAAATAAAAATGACATTACTAACAATTAGTTCGGATTAAGGGAGATCATCCAAATTCAATATTTGGCAAAAGAATCAAGAAAGATAACTACTGATGATATATGCCTGCGCTGTTGGAAGTTGTTAACTGATAAGATAACGCAACTATTTTGTTAACAAACATACCCGAGATTAATGTTGATTTTTAATTAAATGTTATGACCCTATTATAATACAATGTAGTTGATAAAAATTCGGGTATAGTATTCCCCAATTTATTTTGAAAATGTGTTTTAATGAAAGAAATGGAAAACAATAAAACTGACATCAATTTTTGTTCCAGAAATAAGGCAGGGAGTTTGGAACCAATCTAGAGATTTAAAAAAAAAAATTAAAACCTGGATATTCAATATATTTAAAATTACTTGTATTTATAAAATAAAAATTAAAAAAAAACTGAGAGTTTGACCATGAGGCACATCCCCCTCCGTACCATTACCATCTCTCGTGGAATATTGGTAAAACAAGAACAA
>MJUU01032515.1:12412-30622 GCA_002080025.1 Modiolus philippinarum | reverse complement strand
AGATAATGTTATTGCAGACGCATTGTCAAGAGTTTGATAAATTTCATGACACCTCATTGTTTATTTTAAATGTTTTTCATTGCATTCAAACATTTTCTTTCGGGGGAGGTGTTGTAGGTAATTTAATGTTGTAAATATTCTATAATGCATTTTATTCATTGTTTTTAATTTGTATGGCCTTAATATGATGTAAATTGTTTGGCCTAGTTATGTAATTTGTTTACAATAAACAATGGTCAAGGTAATTACACCTTAGAACATGTGGAATATTCTAGAATTTAAATTCAGATTTTAACACATAGATTTTTCTAGGTGTTTTTCTTACATAATCATTCTAGTCATGTGATTTTCAGTTGATTAGAATGTTCTAGTTAAATCTTGTGGATAGATTTTTCTAGAAATAATAAATGTATTTATATGAGGTAGCTGAAAAGGGTTAAGTCAGTCAGTTTAATAAGTTTATACAGGATTAATTAGTTTATATAGGATTATCACGGACATCTTTCGTATTGGAAATCGACATCAATTATTGTGAATCTATTATCAACTATTTAGTGAGGATTATAAGGATTATTCTATTGGACATTTATTGGTGGAATTAAGTGAACTATTCGTTTGGATTATTACTTGGACTTCATTATTGTCAGATAAGTTATATATTGTATTTAATTTGTAAAATAATTATTTTTCGTCTGATTAAAAGTTAATTTGAGCCAATTTTGTTTTTCATTATTGCTGGCAATTCATTGGTCATTTCTACCACATAACATGAGATATTTCTATCTTACCCCTTTGCGGGGTGCTGTCTCACTTCAATCGTAAGCACGTGCAAAAACTTCAAGATGTCTGCCATCGCTTCGACTTTTCTTTCGATTCATCCAGTGTTGTTTTTTGTCTGATTTATTGAATTTTACCGTTTATATAAAGAATGAAAAGGTGCCTTTGAACCAGCAATTTATCATGAACCACGAGATATATGATTTATACCTAAAGAGAGATTTAAAATTGCGCGCCAATTGTTGAAAACAAAGTTAGAATCCAGCTTCAGTAAACCTATATCAATTGTGACGTCATATTTTTTCCGAGAACGTTTTTGATATTACTTTGGGAAAGTCAAAGCTGGACATGGTTTTTGGAGCAATTTCAGAGCGTTAAGGCGAGAAAAAGTATCAAACCCTCTTGAAAATGCGAGATAGGCTGATCTCAAACCCTCAGGCTAAGATATCTTTTGTCTTTTTCACTCGTTTCGCTGCGCTCCACTCGAGGAAAGACGGAATTTCTTACATTCATGAAAAATATCCCGATCTTTGATTTGCTCCCATATAAGAAACTATTAGTCTTTTCATCTGCAAAAACAAGTTGGATATTGATGACATGAGTTCTTACCTCTTACCTCTTTAGATCCTACATATCATTTATGTAATGTCGAAAATTTTTCAATTGTTTCAGAATTTCCAAACAAAAACACTATGCAGATTTTCTAATATTGTATAGAGAAAAATCTTAAGTCAGGTGTTGTCTATGAAACATGAACTTGACATAAAAAAAATTATCTATCCATTTGTGTGTGTGTGTTTTCATTCTTTTTATCTGTGCCGTACTCATGTTGTGTCTGTGTTTGTTGCTTCCAATGATGCCATTGTCCTAGGATTGTTCGTTTTACATTGACGGTTCGGTTCTCACTTTACGAAAGGATATGGGGTAAAGGATCATGAGACCATAACACATGTGTTTACTCCAACTGCAATAATTTTAATGAGTTGTATGGCCATTTCGGAAACTAATTCCTCATCAGCAGCACTAGAACCCAAACAAAGGAGATCAATAGTTTCAAAAAATGTTTAAAATGCTCAAAACCAAACGAAATCCGAATAATCAGTAATATCAAATATAACTAAGGACAAAACTACGATGGAGGGAGTTAGTATATATTCATGTGAATTTAAATAAAGACTAGAGCAATGATACGTGATCCACATATCAAAATGTTCCTCAGCAGAAGAAGATCATGTCAAGCTTAATGACTTTGTCGTAGTGAATTTGACGTTGATATTTCCGGTGGCATGGTAGTATCTATGTCCTGGTACTAAATTGCCCAATAGTGTACCCTACTCAACTGAATCCTGTGATTGGATAAATATGCATTGTATATCAAAAGGCAAAATGTTTTCAAGCTTTTATACATATATATAATCTTTAAATATAAGCAAGGTCTTCAATAAGTATAACAATAATTTTATGATGGGTCTTTTCACTGCGGAAAGGAATCAGGGATCACTTCCTTCAGCTAGAGCTAGCTCAAAAACAAGGCGAACATGAGGATATATTACATTTATATTTTAAATTTTGTATGAATGTTCCCTAGGTAAATGCAGTTTCTGAAGCCTGATCAAATTTAGAAAGAAGCCAAATATTGCAAAATTTAACTATAATTGTCGGAAATGGGAAAATAAATAATATATGCTACCTTCAATGTACACCTGAAACGTTTTAGGAGGGATTACGATGACCAATTGAAAAAAAAACGTATGAAATAACTCAATACCGAAATTACTTTGCATTTATTTTCTGCATATGAGCATTTCGACAACTTCCGTCTCTTCCGTGTAGATAAGACCTAAACGTTTGGAAGGCCATTAACTCAAAGATATTCAAAAACTAATAGAGAACAAATGACCAATATGATCTAAATGTAAAGCCAAAATAAGCTTAAGATAGAGCTTTGCATTAGGGAGATACTCCTTAGTTTTAAACAAAATTTACAAAAATTAGTTATTACAATTTTCCAAATAGAATCGGCTTTCGGGTCAATCCACATATACATCCACGTCTTCTTTTCTTTCAGCTTAGAATATGCTAACTTTCACAAATTGTAATACAAAAGTAGAAAACAATTAAAGAACCTTAGTGAGCAAGCTCAAATACCCCACGCCCCCACATATCAGAAAATCCGGCAATATTGAACCCCAAAAGTAACCTGACAGCAATATTATACATACATGTAACAAGAGACTCTCAAGAGCCTGTATTGCTCATCTTTGCCATGGCTGACACAATAAGTCAAAATAATCCAAACGTTCAAGGGTCTCAATTTCAAGTTTGTCGATAGACATTAATGTTAAATGATCCTAAATTAAAGTATGTTCTACATTGGCAGCTATTTTCGATGGTGCATAGAACGAGTGTCACCTTACCATCTAAGCATCATTGTGCCTCACTTTGGTTCCAATTGCCGTAGTATTTCAGAGGAGATCTTTGAATGATTTCCCTTTGGGTCCAAGGTTAAACAATGTTCCCCGCTGACTGCCATCTTGGATGCTATGTGGATATGCCGGACACATTTTATGAATGGGACCAAGTAAGGACCATTTTGACCAAGTATGATTACAATTAGCAATATATTTCAGAGAAAGAGATCTTTCAATATGTTACCCTATAGGGTCCAATGTTAAAACCATGTTCCCCACTGGCGGTCATCTTGAATATGATGTGGACTTGCCGAACACGTTTTATTATCATGACTAGGTTTGGTTCCAATTTGCCCAGTTTTTTCAAAGGAGATTTTTGCAATATTGTCAAATTTTCGACAAATTTCCCCGCTAGAGGCCATCTTGGATGGCGTGCGGACTTGCCGGACACAATTGTTAAAAGGGACCAACCAAGGATTATTGTGACTAAGTTTGGATCCAATTGCCGAGATCTCTGAATGTTTTCCCATAGGGTCCAATGTTAAAACTGTGTTCCCCGCTGGCGGCATTCTTGGATAAGTTAGGAATTGCCCGAATTTTTTTAAAAAGGGACCACCTATAAGGACCATTGTGAACAAGTTTGGTTTCAATTGGCCCAGTAATTTCAAATATCTTGGAATATAGGGTTCGTTTTTCGATAAAGATCCAACTCGCTGCCATCTTGGATGGCGTGTTGACTGGCGGTCACATTTTTAGCATCAGTCATGATAAAAGTCAGGACAAACGCCCCAGAACAAATACAAATAACTGTTGTTTCTGTAAATATATTTTCTGCATATAGCCCCTTTTGACAACTTATGTCTGCTCAGTGCAAATTAAATCAAAATATTCGGAAGGCCATTGCACATTTTTTTTTTAATTTGAAAGTGCACAAATAACCAAAACGATTCTTATGAGAAGTCAAAAACGACTATGGACAGGGGTATGCAAGAAATGGCTTTCCTGTTTAAACTCTATTGGTAAATTCTCTATCAGCTTTTACATATTTCGGTATAGGGATTTCCTAATGCTGAAGAGACATAAGTTGTCGAAATGTGCATATGCAGAAACTAAATTAACAGTAACTTCGGAATTTTTTTTATATGATGAGGTGTAATATATTATGCCATTAACGTTAGTTTACTTTTATTTCATCGCCAATAAAAAAAGGACAACAAGTTCTATATTGTCATTGTACTACTGGGTTACGGTATTTTTTTCATTACTTTAAAGATAGAGATTTTCTCACGCCGGAAACATATTTCAATTAAAGGCAAAGCTTTATGCTTTTTTGGGCATTTACATATTGACCAATACCTACCTCATCAACTCCATATTGTAATCTTTTTTTTACATTTTCATATATCACTTTATGTACAACACATGTAAACTCACACAGAACTTCAAATGCTCATAGGTAAACCTAATGGATTTCGACATTCTGCTTATCAAAGTCAAAGTATTTTAAAAAATTCATCAATTTCCAACAAAATTTATACAGTAAATACAAATTGAAAGTAACCCTATCTTAAAGTCTCATTCATGTAAACGTTTGATTTGATTTTCAAATTGAATGATTGATTCAAAACCGGTTTAGAAAAGGATGTGGAGTTATTTCAGGCTTTCTGACATGGATTATGGGTCTGCATTACCACTTAACGCTAATCAAAGTGTATTTCTTACGTTGTTAACCGATATACGAGCTTTATATTCAGTGGTCGTAAAAGTGGCGTTTTGTTTTTTTTTTTTTTTTTGGTTTTTGGTTTTTTTTTTGTCTGTTTTTTTTTTTAGCCGATATTTATTGATCGTAAAGATTACAATCATCGTTTACACCTAACTACTAGCTCTAGCATATGTCTATTTGCATTTAGGATAACGACAGTAGTAATTCTTGCAATTTGAACGTTTTATTTTATTTCTGCCTTGACTGTTTTACTAATAAAAATAGCTGTATGTAAATAATAATAATTGTAGTTTTGGTTTTAAAATCAAATAATTTTGTTAATTACAATACTTCTTCCTTAAGCTGGAAATTGGGAAATGCTGGAGATATTATTTCTAAAAAGTATAACAAATAACAAAATACCGAAGTTACTGTCAATTTATTTTCTGCATATGCGCATTTCGACAACTTATGTCTCTTCAGTGCAGATAAAATCTAAACGTTTGGAAGACAAAAAACTCAAATGATTAGTTCGATCGACGAAAAAAATTATCTTTACAAGTCCATTTTTTCTTGTTATCAAAGTATTAAATATGAAAATGTGTAAAATGTATAAAAATGTAATTCGAAATTTATGAAATGTTTTACACTATTTTATGCTTATAAAATTTCCAATGACAAAGAAAATATGATCGATGTGCAAAAATATTTAACCCTGTTTGAGTAGATAAAATTCAAGTATATCGAATGCTTCTGAAAACTGAAGCTCATACTCTAGCAAGTGAACTGGAAATTTCTCCTTTAATACTAGATTAACTATTTCATTTATGGTTTGTTCTTTTATCTTGATTTATGCGGTTTTTCCGACAACACCTGGACGGCCATTCTGTTTTACTTTGCATCATTTATTTGTGTTCTATTCTACACTATTTTTTTCTGAATTGTGCAAAATAAAACCAAAACAGTGTTAAACTATGCTGTAAACGCTTAATCTCTAATGTCTCCTGTGTCAATTTTTTTTTGGATAAACTAGTGTTTCTATCACCCAAATTGCGTCTAAGTATATTATGTACAGCACATAATCGGCTACAGTAGTCATAATTTTTGTTGTTCAAAAGATTTAATTAATATGTAAAATATGTCATTCACCATTTCGTATGGAAACAAGAGTGAATTTTTTAAATTGTGAATACTAATTTATTCACTACATTAAATTTACAATGAAAGGGAATTGGGTAAATGGACATGGGACTAAGTCTCCACAAATACATAATAAAACCAAGCAATTAAACAAAGATTTATTGTTCCTGTTAATCTTAAGTGAACATGAGACTTTTAAAGACATACTCGCTGGAAAATTTGAGCAATCATTTCGAACAAGAGACTTTTAAAGACATACTCCATGGAAAATTTGAGCAATCATTCCGAACAACAGACTTTTAAAGACATACTCCATGGAAAATTTGAGCAATCATTTCGAACAAAAGACTTTTTAAGACATACTCCGTGGAAAATTTGAGCAATCATTTCGAACAAGAGACTTTTAAAGACGTGCTAATGGAAAATTTGAGCAATCATTTTGAACAAGAGATTTTAAAGACGTGCTCCATGGAAAATTTGAGCAATCATTTCGCACAAGAGACTTTTAGAGACATGCTCCATGGAAAATTTGAGCAATCATTACGAACAATTCTGTTGCAAGCAAAAATTAAATACATATTTTGTAGTGTATTAGTCGTTATCACAAGTTTAATAAAAGTTGAACGCATGTACTTTTAATTGCGATTTTGCTATCCCGGATTTTGTCCTTGGATTGTCCGTTTTGGATTGACGGTTCGGTTCTCACTTACTTTTGTCCTGTCCGTTTTTTTTTCTGAATTTCAAAATTGTTGTCCTCCTTTGTTGCTCACGCCTAAAGGTGAATACAATCGCTTGTTAAAATCTACCATCATCAGTTTAATATTGACAATGAAACCCCAAAAAGCTACCAAGAGACACATGTTAGCACTGGATGGTGAAAATTTGAGGAACAATAAAAAAGCAAAAAGTGTAAAATCAAGTCATCAAGCTAATGCTGAAAGACATCCGAGGTCATCTCGTGATAATGGAAAATCCAGCTCTATTGTTGCAACTAACGCAACTAGGAATACATCCAATGGACCAAAGAGTTATTGTAATTCTTCATCTTGAAGTGATCATGAGACCTTCAACAATGAGTTTAGCCTTAAAGACATACTAAACGGAATTTGAGCAATCATTTCGCATTAATGTTTGCAAGCAAATATTAAATACACATATTTTGTAGTGTATTGCTTTCTCAATTAAAAAAAAATGAAACGAACTTAACTTCAGGTAAATTCATGTTTGTTAAATAGTGTTAATATCTGTTCGAAAAACGAAACATGACTATACTTTAAGGTTTAAGAAATTTAAATAAATCTCTAAACCTTTTTAAAATGATTCTATATTATTTGAACTTCATATCCTTCACAAATAAGATCTGATTTTTCTGTTTTGTTTTCAATATTGCAAATAATTCGTGAAAATGACAATCTCAATTTATAGGCGAATTTATAGCAGACAAAATCAAAGCCTAGAAAAAAAAGATGTTACATCAAACAGTTCAACAAACATGACAAAAGATTGCTGTCAATGCAGAGTCTCGGAATTTACTGACGCAATCTCTAGCAATTCCTTTGAACTTGAAATAATTGCATTGAAAAACTCACATGCAATGCGTCTATGGTTAACAAAAGTTTGTGTTGAATATTGTGAAAGCCAAAAGAGGAACAAGTTACTGCTTGATTAGTTCAGTGACATCATAGATATTACCAAGACATTAATGCCAACATACTTACGTCTTACATAGAAAACAGTATTTTACTAAGACTATTGTGGATATCGAAACTGTAGCGACTGTTTGTACAAGTTATTCAAATAAGATAATTGTTATTGTTGACGAACATAGTATTATAAAGAAAAAAACTATATATTGCAAATCTTAGCTACAAATGGTCATTTACAATTTAATTATAACCTTGCTATGACTCTGAATGCACAAAGGAATCCTTTATAATCACATATACTGATCAAATTAACCGACTTAAATATTGACCAGACAGCAACAAATTGAGTTTTAACATGTACATTTTTGTTGTTGTGTTTTTGATGAAAGCGTTTCTGTTGTGATCGACTGCTAACAGATCTCGCTCATTCTGGAATGCAGACGATAATTTCTATGTTGACTTCAACTTGCTTTTGAAATCATTTCTGGATTTTATTGTGTCAAGTTAAATTGTCTAAATGATACATATCAAATATCTGGGTTTGTCTGAGGAATAGGTAAATACCGAGGTAACTGTGAATTAAGTTTCTCTAATTTCTACTCAGTTTTCACCTTTCCTGAACGATGTTGAAACATTTGTTCTCTTCTCTAGAGAGGGGAACAAGTTTCGTGAATTTTCCCGCAAAATTTATTCGGAATACAATCTTCGGTGTTTTTCATACAGTTATTAGAGAAACTATTTCCACAACTTAAACACGTTAATTATGAAATTTCTCACATCTCGTTAAATAAATTTTGAAATGTTTAAAAGCTCGGCAAGCCTCGCTTTCAAACATTTGCAAAATTTATTTAACTCGATGTGAGAAATTTCATTATCAACTAGGTCTCGTTGTGGAAACTATATGTCTCCATATGGCCATTTTGATAACTCATGACTCTTCAATACAAATAAAATCTTAACATTCGAATGACTATAAAATCAATGAAGATTAAAGACTGAAAGAGAACAAATAAGGTATTAAATCTACATGAAAAGCCAAATTTAAGGACAGAGCTTTTCATGAGGGAGATTCTCCCTAATTTCCAAGAAAAATTACACAAATTAAGATATTGAAAGTCTCAAAATAAAATTAGCTTTCGTATCAGCACCGAAGTATTGACTACTGGGCTGGTGAATACCCTTGGGGATTAACAGTCAACCAGCAAAGGCATCGACACAGTGGTAACACATGACCAAATACCGAAGTTACTGTGAATTCAGTTTCTGCATATAGCCACTTCGATAATTTTCAGAAATAAACATTTATTGCCTATACCATGATTCTCCACAGTATGTATTTTTGAAGGAAGAGTTTTAATCTTGGTTCAAGTCAGAAATATTTTTCATTTTGTTTGTGAGTTGGATACCTTTTGTACCGAAACACTCAACCAAAACTACTTTACTCCTTTTAATTACAATTTAATCAATAAGAGCAAATGTGGTCTCTTATTTGTAGATACCATGTACTACACTGTTTTACCTCGGAGCTAATTTATCCTTTCTTTTTTATGGTGAATGCATAAAATTGCCAATAATTATCTTCAGTGACAATATTCAAATCAAACTTATAACACGAAATGTATTCTTGATACCTTATGTAAACCTTAAGCAAATTAAGTCAAGTGTAGCTCATGTATGTAATCAAGTTCTTAAAAAAAAAAACTACTCTGGCTAAAACGTTTCATAAATATCAGGCAAGCGTAAGGTAGAAGTGCATCCTCATTAAAGAAGTAAATCTTCCGCAGATTCATTCATTTATATTGTCTAGCTGTTGAGAAATGGAAATGAAAAAAAAATGCGGTTTAATAGAAGTCACTTAATTTTTAATATTTATGTTCCAGAACGTAAGACCTAAGTGTCCTACATATGTTAGATAATCATTTTGGCATTTTTAAATTCAGTAGAATTTCCCCAAATACTTTTGATTATTTCCTTCGAGTGCACATGATTATTATAATTAAAATAAGGTGTAGATTCGTTTTAAGGGGGTTCGCTACTCCATATGAAAATAAATAGGATTTCAAATAAATGTGATTTTTTGTTAGATAATTAAATAAGAAATAATTTAAATGAAAAAAATTGATAGATTGATGATCTCGCTTTTGAGTTTTAAGTGATTGAAAATTTGGCGGGAAACTGAACTCCTCGGATTTTTCATAGGATTAACATTAGCAAGGTTTGGCCACGAACGAATGTGACAGAATAAATAAAATCTAATGAGATTTTTACATAATGCTCATAAAGAGGTATAAAATGAAATTATGGGAAAAATTAAGGGGGTCCATGGCCAAAAAATTATAATACTTTTATACTTTTAAATGGATAAAACTAGAGGAATCCGAAAATCTTACAAAAATCCCAAAACCTGAGGAGCGAACCTCCTTAATAAACACAATATTTCGACGTCCCATTTTATTAAATATTCAAGCCATTATCTGTCAATATTGTATTAAAATCCATATATCACCCGTTTAATATTTGTGGTGATTTCCACACAGGATTTGTCTCCCTTACAACACTTCTTCTGTATCTATAAGGCATTAATGAGGTAGTAATGCTATTCTTAGAAACAACAGACTTACGAGACATATAGTCGGAAATTAGAATATTTGTTGATTTTCGTCTCTTCCTCCATCTACAAATTAGTTTTTTGAAAGTTCTTCGGAACCGACTACTGAAATAGGAATATAAAATGAAATTAATCGAGGCATTGAGTTGTCCTAGAAGATTACATACATTTCCCGCAATCAGTATATTATCTTTTGAATGTTGTATGTGTAAAGCCGATAGATACACTTTATAAAGTAACAGGATTGCCCATGGAAATTGACATACCAAGAAAATTATAACAACGGAGATTAGCATGGTTGTAACTTTTTGTTGTTCAATAGATTGACTCGAGTGATCACCAATCACGTGAGATTGAGATAACAACTTCCGTCTTCTGTGCGCATGCCATACTGATTTGATTAAGAACATGTTAAATACCGAAAGAAGAATAACGGGTATGAAGGTGAATATAGCAATATACCACCAATAGTAACCGAATTGATAACTTTCATTTTCAGCGAAGTCCGACGTTCCACATTTGTAATGGTTGATGGTATAATTGTCTATTTGTATGTTCCTATGTCCCTGATGCTTTTCAGAAAAATTTGAAGATTCTATCAGTGAGATATTTAAAATGGCCGGCATTGTACTTATTTCTGAATTTGAGAATACAAGTTCCGATTCTACACTAACTTCATATTCGAAAACTTCTGGTAAAGTGTTGAGCAAGCAAAATGCAAATACCACAAATGTTAAAATTTTAGCTTTTTGTACGGTACACCATGCTTTTCCCTTCATCGGGTGACACACGCCTATGTAACGCTCTAGCGTAAATCCAACAGTTAGCCAAACACTACAATTTCCGAACAGATCCGACAACATCCGACCATACGGAATGTAATAATAATTTGAAGCATCTAAATCTGTATCCCTGCAGTGTATAAAAGACAAAGTCAACATGAATATGAGGTAGAGCATATCAAACATTGCTAAATTTGTTAAATAGATATTGGTAGATGTCCTCATTTTTGGACGACTTAGTACTGCAATGTTGCAAGTATTTCCAGCTATTCCTAAACACACTATTAACGGAATTAGTATCTTATCTGCTACAAATCTAGTCATTTCAAGTGCAAAAGAAATCTCATCTGTATTAACAGGAATAGAGTAATTGTCCGAATTGTTCACGTTTCCTTCCATAGTTCCAAGCTAACTATCTGTAATGATATCTTTCAGTCCTTCAAGCAGTCTCCATGATGATTAGTAATTAGTGTTTATGCCGAGTAATCAGGTAATCAATCCAAAAATACCTAAAATACAGACAGTGCAGCTGTTAGAGAGAAATGATCAAATGAATTACATAGTCAAAGTACAACATAAAATGTCTTTGTGCAGTAGCCTTTGGTATTATATTGTTAAATGTCATTCAATGCGCCATTCCTAGAAATTGAATTAATGTAACAATATAGGTTAATATGGGTAAGATCAGAGCTTCTATGAGAGAACCGCTAATAACACCATTGAATGTTGAGTTCTTTCCTTCTTTAGGGTTGTTTTGTTAAATAAATTAAACATAAAATCATATTAACCAGCTGAAAATATACATTTACTTTCATGATCCATGCAATATTAACACAATTTTGAATTTCGAGGCCATATGCATATAGGAATATATAGAATGTATCTTTTCGTATGTGTTCTTGAGAAAAAATGCATATTATTAGAATTGCTCGTTTGTCTATCAGTTTTTAAACATCTTTGACTTAATGGTCTTCCAAACATTTAGATTTTATCTGCACTGATGAGACATAAGTTGTCGAAATGCGCATATGCAGAATCAAAATTCACAGTAACTTCGGTATTTAGTTATTTAGATATGTTAAAACTACATCGATTACTGAAAACACCCCTTTTCTCGTAGAGTTTGAGGTAACAGAACATATTTTTTGAATACCAGCTTAAGACTGAATTCGATTTAGGAAGCATACATGTGAAATTTGCATACATTAAAATTGTATCATATACTGGCAATATATCTTTGTTTCCTTTTCTTTTCGAGTTTTTGCTTACTACATGTAAAAAAAAACAAAACAAAAAAGAAAAAAAAATAAATAAATAAATAAACAAAACAAGTCCTAGGTCTAAATTTCCCTCGTTTTACATGGTTGGGAAATTTTAACGCCATGCGACCTGCATTTTGGTAAATACCCTAGTTCTAAGTTATATGAGCAATTATATGTACATAAAGTTATATTCGTCGTTTTGCTCCGTTTTGTGTAGGAATTTTAATTATTCATTTGAATATTAGGAAAAAGAAGGGAAATTTAGACCTTCTTTTGAATATTGACTGTTTGAGTTTCTCTCAAACACTTTAGATACAATCAGAAGCTAGTTTAGACCGAGACGTAGAAAATCGCCTTCAGTGTCAGATTTTCATGTCTTGAATTTTTGTCGACAAAAGAAAGTTTTATCTAATTTGAGCTAGAAATAGGTAACTATTGTAGTGAATAGAATGACAAATTAAATGATGATGGAGCTGTGAGTTTTTATACCTTTTAAACATGAAGCAATGGCATTTAACAAAACATTTTTAAATGAGAGATATAACAATACACAACGAAAGGTCACAAAACACCTTTTTCTAATATTGCCCGTAACAGCTTTAGAATTTAGCATTCCTTCTTCAACATAAATATTCTTTTAATTATGCATTTTTTTCTTGAAATTGGCTCGATGAGTGCCGTGTTAATATGAGGAAGGCACAGCCTTGAATGCCAGCGAAGAAATTCCAGATTTTTACCCAGCTTTACTACTATGATTACTCGGGAGTTTGACGACAAGCTGGTTTTGAACGTTTCAATAGCGAAATTTCTGTTTTGAGCAGTAATCAGCGTCTTACATCACAACTCGTTCGCTTTTGTCTAAGTACTTCCTCCAATTTGCACTACGATTTTGTCAACAGGCAACAGGATGAAAATACCGTCTCAAAATATGTTATGTTGAACAAAATTAAATGTAATATAGAGATAACCCTACTATATTTTAGGATCTGAATGGGGGATCGTAGATTTGGTTTTCGTTTGAGCAGAAACGTTACTATTGGTTCCGACAGTAAACCTTGGATTTTACCCCCTGAAAATTTTGACGCTATCCAATCAAAATTAGCGTTACATACATATAAGAATGAAATGTCTCTGAGTTAAACCAGGCGTTTTCGATCGTTACCATGATTAGACAGGTCACATCCGCGGAACCCCCCTCTGGATGCACTAATGGATCATTACAATAAGATCGAGTGTTTATCATCGTATTGCCAAGCAAAGACAATGACAAAATCACACTTTTAATTTGGTCGGCTGATACTGAGTACCATTGATGAATATTTCCTGTTTTCCAGGAGGGTCTGGTGATTTGGAGGATTTACACTAGCTGCTCAGAGTGATTCAGTTTTGCGATGTTTTTGTTTATTTGTGTTGTCTGTGTTATATTGTCTTCATTTATGTTACATCTTGAATTTCCGTGATTTTTACCTTTTTATTCAATAACTCGCCAGTCCTCCCTTTCTCTCATTGCTTGTGTATTGTCTGTCACAGTATTCAAGCCTTGAGCCTCCTTTACTTAAGGGTCCTACTGTGTAATTTGACATCTAGGCATTGTAGCCGATCTATCATGGAAAGGGTCGTAAAATGTCTCTAGCGACACTATAAATTACAAATGTGGACTTTTATTTTAGCTGCGACATAATGTATCGGCTATAGCTCCGTAGGCTGTTTCTGTGGGTAAGTGATATATGAAGCGCCAATATTTGGTTAATAATATANGGTTAATTATTCTTGAAGTAAAAAAATAATACAGAATTAATGCTACTTTAAACAATGCCATTCCATTATCGCAAAGTTGTTGCTTGACTTTTTGAGCTCACAGTAATAAAATATGACCATTTAACTGCTATTTTTAGCGAACAAATCATGGAGGAATATCAGATATTCGTCAATATGTCAAATACAATACACAATCTATTACAGCAGATACTAATTTAATGACTGTGTTTTAATAACTGTTTACTCTTAAAATTAAATGGATTTGATGAAGTAAAATATAATTGTTCTTCACAATTGGGAAATTCCTATTGTGTTTTCCGACCGTTAAGTTGAATGGCATACATCTTAAGATTTTAATTTAACAAATTTACTACTTTGTTGAGTACAATATTCCTTTTGCTTGAAAAGAATATTGTAATGAAAGGGTGATGCAGATAATCTTTATAATTTAACAAATTTACTACTTTGTTGAGTACAACATTCCTTTTGCTTGAAAAGAATATTGTAATGAAAGGATGATACAGATAATCTATGGCAAAATTTTAAAATCCTTGCCTCTTCAGTTCATGTTTGGATAACTTTAGATTTGATCAATGTGAAGCCTTTTTAGTATGACAACCCTGATGTATTTATTGCGTGGATTTTTTCATACATGTGTCCTTTTTCAGCCAAAGGTCCTAATTGGGGCTGTCAGGCTTTTGGGATGATATATAGCCGATGGATGACATTCGAAAAATGATTGTTGTCACCCTATATCTCAACTACATGTACAAAAGAAAACACAATTAAATAATTTATTTGCACACTTCTGCACAGATTTATGGACATCCTAAAATCTCTGCAATGTCGGTTGTATCTATTGTATGTTTGGTAGAACAGTCTTCTGTTTGCTGTCGAGTGGAAATACATGAACGTGCATGTAATTATCTTTTTGTAAGTCAGCTATAATTTGATTTGTCGATAGCAGTGGTATTTTTGCATATCTTTAACTTTTTTCACATCGATATCGGTGTTTCCTTTTACCATGGTATTTTGCAAAACCTTAATGCCTTTTTCCCCCAATACTGGGACGCTTTCCGTTAATTTGTCCCAGAGTCATATGTGTGCTTTCATTAGTTAGACATTCGGTACAATTAAACTGATATATCACGAACGTGAACTTTCTTTTCCTTCGTCTTTCAGGCTTCAAAAAATTTAAACGCCCAACGACCTGCATTTTTTTGTAAATACCCTCATAGCAATGATACATCTGTTCAAAATACTATAATTTAATATGTTTTGTGAAAACAGATTATTCCTACATTGTAGGTATTTTACATCATCACAAAATATAGTAATTTTCTTAATATATAGACTTTAGAAAAATTATATTTATGGTTACTAGCAGAATGATTTAAATATATATCAAATTTAGCACGTTTTTTGTGTGTCCAAAAAGCAACTTTTAGGTGAACGCATATTTTCAGGAAATACTCAGTCGAGCAATTATATGTACATGAAATTATATGTGCCGTTTTGTTACGTTTTGTGTATAATTTTTAATTATCCATTTAAATATGTCAACTCTAAACAACTTCTTTACAAAATTAGAACTAAGAATTTGAAGAATGAGGCATTTTGTCATTAATGTTTCTTCAGTGTGATTGAAATATGCAGACAATTTGGGAAATTTGATTTTGACCACTTAAGCAAACGTTGATGTTGTGACAACTTTTCAAAAGTGGACGAACAAATGCATGGGTGCAACACTTTAAGGAGACACATGGCTCAGTAATTTAGCAAAGAACTATTCTTTAACTCGACGTAGAAGATTTCTAAAACATATATAACAGGTGTTGCGTTTTCATTGGCGCTCAGTATATAATCAGAAATTAGCTTAGTCCAAGACGTATGAAACCGTCTTTAGTGTCAGATGAAACAATTATTTATTTTCATATGCCACTATTTGTAGCAAGTATAGTGATGCGATGAAACCGTTCTTATACAAATGTAATTTGAGAATGCCTTTTTTCTTGAAATAACTAAATACCGAGGTTACTGTGAATTTACTTTCTGCATATGCGCATTTCGACAACTTATGTCTCTTCAGTGCAGATAAAATCTAAACGTTTGGAAGATCATGTACTCAAAGATATTTAAAAACTGATAGAGAACAAATAACCAATATGATCTAAATGTAAAGCCAAAATTAGCTAAGGACAGAACTATGCATGAGGGAGATACTCCTTAGTTTTCAACAAAATTTACAAAAATTTAGATATTGTAAGGTTCCAAAAATAATCGGTGTTCGGGTCAGCACCGAAGTACTGACTACTGGGGTGGTGAATACCCTCGGGGACTAACAGTCCACCAGCAGTGGCATCGACTTGATGAGTGTCTTGAAATAGCTTATATGTTGTCATTGTCTTCTGTTAGTCTTTTGTCGGACAGTGGATGATTGTAAGAACATTTTTCCAGTTATTTGAATGTTTGCTTACGACCCCTCATCCATAATCAAGAGGAAATGTTTATCTATGTGGCGTTGTTCGAAACAAATACACGAAATTCAAGAATAAAGAACAAATCACTATGCACAAATACTACTGTCATATGCCCGGAATGAAAAACAACATCATTCCTTGAGATAAATGTCTTATGTCTTTGTTATTTCAGGAGAGTGAATTGTTTATTATAATTTGAAATAAATTTAATTAATGCTACTTAAAAGATACCATTCCATTAGTGCAAAGTTGTTTCTTGATCTTTTGAGAATACCATAATAAAATATGACCATTTAACTGCTATTATTTAGCTAACAAATCATGGAGGAATATCAGGTATTCGTCAATTTGTCAAATACAATACACAATCTATTACAGCAGATATTAATTTAATGACTGTGTTTCTATAACTGTTTACCCTTAAAATTAAATGGATTTGATGAAGTAAAATATAATTTTTCTTCTCAATTAGGAAATTCCTTTTGTATTTTCCGACCGTTAAAATGAATGGAATCCATCTTAGGATTTCAATTTATCAAATTTACTACTTTGTTGAGTACAAAATTTCCCTTGTTTGAGACCAATTTTTTAATGCAAGGCAGATGTAGATGATTTACAATTTGTATAAATGGCCAAATTTCCAATACTAATGTCTTTAAGCACTTTTGGAAAACTAAGTATCAAAAAGTATGTTCAGAGCGATGTAAAGACATTTCAGTGAACGACTCTGATGTATTTATATTTTATAACATGGAATTGTTCATTTCACATCCTTTCTTCAGCCCAGTGTCCTTATTGGAGTCACCACTCTCGAGACGTGATATATGAACAAGGGCTGATGATGGACATGACAGGAAAATAAAATGTATTCTTTTATCTTGTACTTCAATGTAAGAAAATGCCAGCTATATAATTATTTAGCATACCTCTTAACAGAGATATAGACATTCTGAAATATCTGCAATGTCGGTAATATATATTCGAAACGGCAGTCTATCGGAAATACAAAAACTTGTTCATGATAAAGCATGTGATATTTTCTGGAACAAATAGATAATGATGTCTTTTCAGCCCTCTTAGTAATTATTTTTTAGGTAAGTGAGAACCGAACCGTGGATCTAAAAGGAGAAGAATCCAGAGACCATGATTACATCGGAAAAACAAAGAAACAAAAATATAACATGTTTATGGCACAGAAAAGAAAAAAAAACGATACACACTCATATAATAATGAACTACACGGATTCCCCATACAAGAAATATGGATGATATCAAGTGCACTGCATCTTCCGCTTCTTCTAAAACATCCGCAATGTTACACAAGTCAAATCCAGTAGATGAAACAACATTCTTAAGCTTTTAAAGGCAAAAATCCGTTGTCAAGATAGTGAAGTCGGCGAATATTTGTGTAGTTATCATCTATGGAAAACAACGAAATAAAATTATGAAAGGATATTAAATTCTAAAACATAGATAAAAGATAATAGAGGTCAAAATTTTCGGAGTTATCTCCTTTTCGCGCGGATGAAAAGAGAATTAAGTCAACACCTTGAACCAAGGCAAATATCAATACTGTTGTCTTCCAAACCCTGTACTTAAAACAACATAGACGAAAGAACAATGACATTTTTAGCGTTCAGTATA
>MJUU01032510.1:26084-37367 GCA_002080025.1 Modiolus philippinarum | reverse complement strand
CAATTATAACCCAACTTAGTCACAATGGTCCTTAGATGGTTTGTACCTCATCCAAGATGGCCGCCAGCGGGAACATAGTTTTAACATTGGAACCTATAATATACATTCAATGATCTTCTTCTCAGAAACTACTGGTCCAAGTAGAACCAAACCCTTAGGAGGTCCCGTCCAAAAAAAGGTATCTGGCAGGTCCATACCTCATCCAAGATGGCCACCATCTGGAACATAGTTTTTACATTGGCCCTTTTGATTTTAAGGGGAACCTCTGCCCAAATTTTTGAATTTTTATTTGAATTGTGGTCTGAATGTTTCAATTTCAGCATTATGTATTACCTTGATTATAANTGCATTTTCCATAGGGGGGTTCCCCTGTTTGGCGATTATCTAAAAATAGACGAAGGTTTTTTTCCGTCCCGGGGGTCCTGAAAATGATAAGTACTCATACAGATCTTTCGAATTACAAAATAAAAAATGGGGGTCTATGCGGCGATTCTTGGTGTAAATTGAGGCTCAAAAAAGGGTATATTGAAAAAAGTAAAATATTTTTATGTCGACCAAATCCCATAAAAGGTCAAATTATCATCTCTGGGTTACATTGTTGAAATCAGATTTCCTATAAATCGAATTGTAACATGACATAGTATTCTAATTTAAAACTTTTAATTTTATTATCAACCAATCGTAGGAGTTGTAGTGCTTAATACTGAATACAGCTTTGGGTTCAAAACTGGATCCCTGTTCGAAAGTCAATATTTGCGCACTTGATACCTGATCATATCCTGCCGCCGCCATTTTGATTCTCAAAATTTAACATGAGAAATGGGACTTTATTGACTTTTCTGCGACGGCGGGGGACATAGCTACGCGTAGCAATCTTGTTTTTGAAAGTTGTTCTGTTATGGGTTGCAATGGATGGTGGATCTTTCAGTTGCCATGGAAACCAAACAAGAAAACTGTAATTTTAGATGAAAAAAAAGTATTCTGCTAAATTTTATGTTTTGTTTTTCCTATTGGAAATGCCTTTTATCTATGTCAGCCATGGTCCAGGTGAGCGATACAGGCTCTTGAGAGCCTCTTGTTTCATTTCAGCGACATTATCATTTCAGCGACAAAAAGCATATAAATTCAGCGACAATTTATTTTATCAATTCAGCGACATTTAATTGTAAAACTTAGAGGTGGGTAGGATTTTTTTGCAGGATATATAATATTTACAGTAACATTTACTGTTCATAGAAGCTGGGACTGTTATATTAGTCCCAGATAGACGTAACTTTTCATTTTAAAATTGACAGTTGTTTTGACGATCAAATATTACACATTGTATCTTTCAATATTCACCCTTATTCGTGTACATGTAGAATCATCAGATCTTTAAGGTTTGCTCAACATTAAGAAAGAGTTTTTAATGCACAGATCACCATTGAAGTTTGTTCTTGAACCCACCCATTAGGCTTTCTTTACATAGTTATCTGCCTCCATTTCCAGGTTATTTGTTTTCCGTCAAATACAAACTCTAGTCTATAGTTTTTTATGTTGAGAATGTTATTGGACATTTCAGGTCAAATTATAGTTCGTTTCTATTAGAAAATATATAACGGCTTTTATCTATTTAATGGGTCAGGAATACAGTTAATTCTAAGGCCCCTTGACTAGAATTGAGGTACTCATTTTCGCCTTCTACTACACAGAAGTTCCTGCAAAGACACTCTCGTATTCATAGACGTTGAACTAATACCTTTCGAGAACTACCTCTAGCTGGTACTCTGTTTACTTGACCTTTTTGAAAATTTACATCAATGTATATGTTATTTATTTCCCTATAAGAAGTTCTATTTTATTCTATATTTCTATATAATTTATTTAAAATTCGGCGTCGCTGAATTCATATATAATACGTAGAAAAGACGTCGCTGAAATGATATACGGAATAACTAAAAAAATGTCGCTGAAGTGATAGTCGCTGAAATGATACTGTCGCTGAATTTATACGCACCCACTACCTGAACTAGAAAAACTTCAATTAAAACCAAATTACTCTTAAAGTGTCCCAAGCTAATTCTGTAAAAAATATATTTTTTTCGAAAAGGGATTCAGTGGTCGATGTCTGACAAAAGGTTTTGCCCCGGGGGTTTAAATTTATTGATTTTCTAGATTGGCTGACCCTACAAATCGTTAGACACTTATAAAAAAGATTTTTTTTCACCAATGGGTTGATTTTTTTTTTTTTTGGCAAAGATTGCTGTATCTTCATATCTGTCATCGTCTTTCCCTACAGAAATGCCATATCTGGTTGACCCGGACTTATCTAAATGTCGTCCTGGAGTTATAAAGCGAATTTTCTCAACGTTTAACATGCAGTATCCTTTTTATCCGTTTCACAAGAAATAAATCTTAATTAGTTGTAGAATCTATCATATTATCTGTTTTCAATTTTGTTAACAAATCGCCGTGACCGGTACACAAAAATACAAACGAGACGTCAGAAAAATTACGGAAACTGGGTCGCTGATTACTTCAGCAGAGTCACCATTTTGTTAACATTTGGACGTCATAAAAGTGCCTAGGAACTGGACGACAAATGTAAATAGAAAGAAGTCCTAGCTTATAAATATTATAATGGCGAAATAGTTGAATATTGATTGATTGTTTAATTTCATATACCGACAATATTTAAGTTATAATTGAAGAGTGGAACAGTTATATCAATTCAAAATTCGCAACTGGTTACCTTAGGACCAACAATTGCAGTAGAATACTTCATAAGTTATACAAGTACATTGTCATAGGCAGAGAACAAGCATATTTGTGAAATGCGACTCAGAATCACAGAATTCCAATAGGCACAAACTGTGCACCTCTTTTAGCCGATCTGTTTCTCCACTCTTATGAGGGAGGCAGAATTCATTGAAGGGCTTCTTCAAAATAAAATAAAAAAAAACTGGCCCAGTCCTTAAATTTCAGCTTCCGTTATATAGATGATATTTTATCACTAATCAACCCTCGCTTTGGTGATTTCTTCATCTCAATTATCCAAAAGAGCTTGAAATTAGGATACTACAGATGCTTTCACATCAGCCTGTTTCCTTGACCTTCATGTTGAAATTGACAACAGAAGTACATGTACATTACAAACTAGGTTGTATGACAAACGCGATGACTTCACTTTTCCAATAGTAAGTTTCCCTTTTCTTTATGGCAACATTCCAAAAGCACCAGCATATGGAGTTAACATCTCACAACTTATTTGCTATTCAAGGGCTTGTGGTCGATATAGCGACTTCCTTGATAGAGCCCAGTTGCTTACAAATAGACTACTTAAGCAAGGGTACGTTACCAAAAATTTATACAGAAGTTTTACGGCCGACATAACGATCTTGTCTATCGTTACGGGATATCTGTTACCGAAAGATGGCAACAGATCTTTCCCTCTACAACTAAAGTTTGTTTTTACTCTATCGGATTTAACTTTACTACCGGAGTTGGCATGTTCAACACGGCGGGTGTCTTATAAAAAGCAGGAGATGCTTACTCTACCGATACACCTGATCTCACCCATCGTTTTTATTGGGTCCGTTTTGTTCATCTGTATGTGTGTCTTCATTTTTATATCCCACCACACGTAGTGGCGAGGTATTATGTGATACCCTCAGTCGTGTGTCCGTCCGTGTATTTGTCCGTCCGTCCGTCCCCCGAAGGTTTCCCACTGATAACTTGTGAACGAAATAACACAAGGTCTTAATATAATATGTAAGTTGTTTACCACAAAACTCATGGCAAGTTCGATTTTGGGTTCAGAGGTTCAATGGGTTCTGGAGTTATGCCCTTGAAACTTAGAAATTTTGCGAATTTTAGGGTTTTCGACTGTTACAAGGTCTTCAAACTTGGTATGCAAGTTGTTTACCACAAAACTCAGGTCAAGTTTTATCATGGGCTCAGATGTCCAAGGGGTTCTGGAGTTATGCGCCTTGAAACTAAAAAAAATTGTGAAACGTGGCGGGGTATCATGAAATGCACCATTACTATTTTCTTTTTCTTTTTTGTCCCGTACTCAAGTGGTGTCCTTGTTTCTTAATGTTTCCGATGTTGCCTTTGTCCATGGATTGTTCGTTCCGGTTCTCAATTACTTTTATATTCAAAATTGCACAATACTACTCCATATTTATTTAGTCATATACAAATAACACAGTACGCTTTTAAAACACAAGAACAAAACCGTTAGTCTTATAACCTTGCAACAGCTCTTCGGTATTTTGTTCCTCTTTAGTCCTTAGGTAACCAGTTGCAATTTTGAATTGATATTTTGAATTATAACTGAAATATTATGGGTTAAGGATATTAAACAATCAATCAATATTCAACTATTTCGCCATTATATTATTTATAAGCTAGGATTTCTTTTTGTATGATGTCACATGGGAAATAATAAACTTTAGATGACATTATTAACTGATAACTTTAAATACAACATGAAAAGATCACTTGATGGATGAAACGCTTAAACATGTTTTACACAATAAAGAATAATCTTGCGCCTAATTATTTGACAGATTTGATGACTCCGATGTTGAACAACGCGTCGAATTATAATCTACGCCAAAGCAATGACTTTGTTGTTCCTCAATTAAGACTTTCAAATTCAGAGAAATCATTCTTTTATTCTACAGCAAAAGACTGGAATCAATTAAGTTCTGAAATTCGAAATTCTAGAAATCTTAATATCTTTAAAAGAACAGTAAAACCGAAATTATCAAAACCACCTGATTATTTCAAATTTGGAGATAGAAAATTAAATATCCTTCATACCAGATTAAGACACATGTGCAGTTCTTTAAAGGCGGATCTTTATCGTAAAAACATAGTTAACAACCCATCTTGTGATTGCGGGCATCCTTTTGAAGATTGCATTCATTTCTTTATGGAATGTAATTTATTCACCGAGTGCAGAGACAATCTCTTTGCCGCTCTAAATAATTTTACTATAAGTATTGAATTTCTATTGGCTGGTGATGAAAACCTTTCGAATGACCAAAATATTTATATATTTTCGTGTGTACAAAACTTTATTAATCGTACAAAACGTTTTGATCAACACTGATATAATGAATTTAAAACTCACTCCAGTCAATATGTTATATATTTTTCTCTTTAATCTATTATTTTTTTCTATTCAGACATCTTTCATGTTTGTATTATATTTATTATATAATTATAATGCCGTCATTTATATTTGTATACTTAAACATATTCTTGTATTGGGAGAGGACTTTTATAATGTTGATAAAACTTTTGTCCAATCCCATTGCTTATTCTTTAGCAAATAAATATGTTTAAATCAAATCAAAAGATCACTTGATATAACCGAAACTTCTATGAAGCTGGCGCTTATACAGGGAAATACTGCCCCAGGGGTGACTGAAGGTTCATATTCATTCATCCTTCTGTTTTTTTTTCTTTTCAGTCTCACAAAATATTAAATATACATCTTTATGGATTAGGCATGCTGTGACAAAATGTTTATTTGCTGAAGTTTAGTTTCCACGTTTTCTAAATTTTTTGTTCAAGATATTTTGAGATAAATTGAAGATACATTAATTATTTATCCCGAGGGTATTTACCAACCCAATAGTCGGTGCTTCGGTGCTGACCCGAAAACCGATTGTATTGAAACTTGCAATATTTTAATTTTACATAATTTTGTTTAAAACTAAGGAATATCTCCCTCACGCATAACTCTGTCTTTAGCTGGCTTTTCTTTTTAGACACTTTTGAAGCTGGCGCTTATACAGGGAAATGCTGCCCCAGGGGTGACTGAAGGTTCATATTCATTCATCCTTCTGTTTTTTTTTTCNTTTTCAGTCTCACAAAATATTAAATATACATCTTTATGGATTAGGCATGCTGTGACAAAATGTTTATTTGCTGAAGTTTAGTTTCCACGTTTTCTAAATTTTTTGTTCAAGATATTTTGAGATAAATCGAAGATACATTAATTGTTTATCCCGAGGGTATTCACCAACCCAATAGTCGGTGCTTCGGTGCTGACCCGAAAACCGATTGTATTGAAACTTGCAATATTTTAATTTTACATAATTTTGTTTAAAACTAAGGAATATCTCCCTCATACATAGCTCTGTCTTTAGCTGGCTTTTCTTTTTAGACACTTTTGGTTATTTATTCTCTATCAGTTTAGACATATTTTTCGATAAATGGACTTCCAAATGTTTTGGTTTAATCTGCACTGATGAGACATAATTTGTCGAAATGCACAAATGCAGAAAATAAATTAACAGTAACCTCGGTATTTTGTTATTTATCTATTATAGAAAACTTGATTTTTGCATAATTAACAACTGTCTGTCTTTAATTCGTTTCTTGACAAGCCTTCCATTGGAAAATTGAAACAACTGTTGTTGGTCATCTACAAAATATAAAAAAATACATATCAAATCGGGTACAAATTGTTTATGTGAATATAAATTGCTTAAGCATTTTTTACTTTACCTTTTTTTTAAAAAAAAAGATGCAAAACACGTTTTTGTTATATTTGCCTTAATTTTGCCGTGCGTTCAAGAAATCATTTGGAACTTTTCAGCAAAAAATTGGTTACAATTAAAAATTACAAGTAACGTATCCCTTCATGTGCTTTTTATTTTTTTTTCAATTTTGAAAAATTGAATGCCTAATGTCAATAAATCCTTTTTTTATTTTTATACATGAGACTTTTTTTGAGAGTGGTAATCTGTTCAGACAACGATATTTTGATCAATTTCTTATACTTATAAGATGTATTTTCTCACAAGAAATAATCTCTGAAATTGCTTTCCCTAAACCCTAAGACATACAATGTACGTATACATAGTGGTAGCAAATCTATCTGTTGACAAGTAAGTTCATTTCGACATCTAATGTGTCAAGGTAATAACAAAATACCGATTTTACTGTGAATTTAGTTGCAACATAGGGCCATTTCAGCAACTAATATATCCTCAGTGCAGATCAAATCGAAACATTTCGGATTCCAGAAAACGAAATATGTGTAAAATCTGATAAAGAACAAAGTATCAAGGTGATCAAAATAGAAAAGCTAAAACCAGCTAAGGACGGAGCCATGGAAAAGGGAGATACTCCTTTAGTAAGCAAGGTCAAGTAAAGCCAAGAATACCCATCGGGTTTTAGTGGAATTTCTTGTTATTTTATTTAGCCCATATTTTTTCTCAATAGTTTTTTTTTAAATATTCTGTTTGTTTATAGTCAGAGACAAGTGTTTTTTTTTTGCTGTGCAGAATATATAAGTAACGTAAGTAAGAGCCGAACCGTCAATCCAAAAAAGTCCCCCGAGGGAACCCCGGGGTATAGAAATAGGCTAGTATCTCCGGCTTGCGAGGTATGACCCCTCCAAAACGGGGCTGACACCGAGGGAACCCCGAGATATAGAAATAGGAACCAGTCCGTGGTTGAGCAGGATGAATAAATACACAACCCATCTTTCGGATGGGATGTAAACTCAGGTCCATGTGTTGGAAAAAATGCCATGCTTCCTGCAAGTTAAAGAACCCTTGTAGCAAGCTCTTTTTTTGAGTGGTCCGTAGGTGATCGGCTACAAGGCTAAGTTCGCCGCCTCTTTCGATTTCACCCTACTTTTCCAGTGGCAGTGAGAATTTCCCGTCCCATGATCCTTTTTATACCCCAAAGTGATTATTTATTAACAAATTGTTCTCAACTTGATATAGCTGAAATAACGCTCAGTAGATGTTAAAAAATATTCAATCAATCATCAATCAATCCAAAAATAAAAAGTCAAAAGACGACAACATCGGAAACAAAAGAAACGGAGGGTAGAGAAAAACGGGCACATGCATACAGGTGAACAACACTGACCCAAGTGGAAACCATAGGTGAGATAAAACGCACTGGTAGAGCAAGCATCTCCCGTTTCATGTAAGACACCTTCTGTGTGGACCTTGTTGAACAGTAATGAAGTCAAATTCAGTACATGTAAAACGAAATTACGTGCAATCACTTTTTATTTCAGTTATGGTGTAATTGTTCTCAACAGAATTTCTCATATAAATATACTATCATACTTTCATATTTCGGCAATTCATCTATTTTTTTTTCTTGTAATTTCCTGTCTGTTTTTGACCACTTGTTTATAGTGGCCACATCTCACTATTTTATTATGCCAATTTTTCTTATAGTCGACTTGATGAAAGCCCTATGTTTGTCTATATGTTGTATGTGTCCATTAGAAAAGTGTTTTTTTTTTTCGGGCAATGGATAACAGTGATTGTAAGATTACTTCGCTAGTTAATTTTATCTTTTTGTGTTCCCGCATCGATGGGCAAAATAAGATATGGATATGACATGTTTTTGGCATTTTTGCAATGACTTCCGCACAAACCACCGCTATGGGCCTTTTTGGCCTTAATTGACCTTTCTATGAAGTATAAGCTAAGCTAATTATTGAAGGCACCATAGTGTCTTTAAAATAAAGCAAACAACAAAAGCGCTGTTCCATTGCTAGGTTCTATCATTTAGCTGTAGAGACTCCATATTCTTTCATTTTTTTTATTTAATACTGGAGGTTGACTTTCAAGCAGTGTAAAATATATTCCCCGTACCAGAGATATATGCTATTTATTATTTCATTTATGGTTTACTTGTTCCTGAGAGAATTTCACATAAAGAATATTGAAGATCTTATGGTGGCTTTGAGTTGTTATTACTCCACTTTGGATCGTTGTCTCTTTGACACCTTCCCGTTTCCCTTCTTTTTCCCATCATACTTTCGAATCTTGGCATTTTATTAGTTGTTGTATTTTCCAAAAGTTGTTGTGACCACCTATTTATGGTACCTACATACTGATATATCACTTATTTTATTTTGCCAAGTTTTTTTTACAATAGAAATTATGAGCGCTTTATGTTTGTAAACATGTTGTATCTGTCCACTGTATCAATTGACTAAATAAGACATGTATATGTCATTGTTCGACAATTAGCACTGCATACAGCTCAAACCGGTGCTACCTAGGGACCGTCTTGACTTTACTGTGAGGTATTAGCACAGCTAATTATCCTGGATCGACTCACTCACAGTGTGACGGGTGCTGTTAACAGAGCAGGACATGCTTACCCTTCCGGAGCACCTGATGTCACTCTCAGTTTCACTGGAGTTCACACTGTGAGTGCCTTTGTTTTGAATGTTGTGATTTCTATTTCTGTGCTTTGTATCTGTCTTACGTCATTGTTTTGTGTCTGGCGGCATTGTTTTCTGTGTTCTCGTTTTGGCCATGTCTTTGGACTTCGATTTTTGTGGATTTCCCTCCTTTGTTCCTTCGGTATTCTACTGCCGTTATATCACTATTTTATTTTGCCAAGTTTTTACAATAGAAATGATGAGCGCTTTATGTTTGTCAATATCTTGCATCTGTCCACTATCTTAGAATACTGGTGCTTTTGTCGGGCATCGATTGACAGTCTTTTCTACCTTACTGTTATTTTTTGTAGTTTGATTTACAATTATACGATCACAAACCTCAGATATCTCAATTCTTGCAGAATTAATTATTTACAAATTATTAACAATTCTTAAAAATTAACATAATAATCCAGAACAAAGCAATCTAATAAAACCTCATTGTGTCTTTCAAGGAATATTAGACGAAGTTGAACACAATTGCACTACTTTCTTATAACTCTTCTCTTCAATTGATATGTGAATGAATAACACGTTATCGCTCTGTTTACGTTCCCATTATACAGTTAACAAATATAGTTTCAAAAGAAATAGAAAAAAAAANTCAAATATAATTGCCAGGAGCGGTAATACAAACTCTTAGTTGACTTAGATAGAGAGGCTTGTAATAGACACACAGCTTGAGAGTTCAGATGAATAAAAGGCTGGAAGGTACCACTGTCTGATGCTGGGACAGCCAAGGAGCTGTCAGTCTGGCTCTCTGAAATTGAAATCGAGATAAGTGATCAGCAACTATGTTTGTTTTCCCTTGAATATGTTTTGCTTTAAACATAATATTGTTGCGGAGAGCAGAAACAACTAGACGGCGAAGCAGGGACATTAATACCTTCTAAATTGCGTAACCTCATTAAGTTCATTACATAAACAAATTCTAATTGAATTAACTCCCTTACCACATGAAAGTAGTCTTTGTTCAGAATACATAAATATTTTTATTAGCAAATGTATGGTCAATTTGATAATACGGTGTGAGTCGAAAATACGAAAATAAGTTTGTTGCTTACTTTTTGTACGGAATTAAATGTAATGATGTTATAATTTGATTTGGTTTGACTTTGCTATTTCGTCTTTTTTCTTGTAGATCATACCAAGAGTTTTGTCGTGTTTTGAAACATGATAAACCGGATAGGATATTGGTAAATACGTATTACAGGCTGCATCAACTCTTGACCAATATCATCCATCAGGCAAGCCTCTGGGATAATATTGACGTCTCAGATTGATACAGCATGTAATACGGATTTACCCATATTGTGTCATAGAGGCAAAATGCAGCCGGTCATATTTTATATGAATTCCGTATAACATGGAGTGTAATCTATAATATAGCCCATATATCCCGAAACATCCGTTTTTTTTCCCAAATGCCATATCATCACTATTTAGCTCATACTTCAATTGACCAGTGTTTCTCTTCTTTATTTGATAGAAAATGAAATAATGTAAAAGAAAATTATTCTTCTGTAAAATGTTGTTTAAAACAGAATAGCATATTTTTTTATTTTGGAGATGATTTAGTGTGTGAAACAAGTTAAAATAGACCACTTGCTATTTCCTTAAATGGAACAATAAATTGTTCACGTATGATTCTAGCCAATAAAACTTTTACAACCCAGTTTTTTCTTCTTTCGTTCGTGTTTCACGTTTAAACAGATACTACCAAGGATTGTTTTGTGTTTCTTATTTAACAGACAATGAATTTTCAGATGGAAAAGAAAGTACGTGGGAAAGTATCTCCCAAAATTAAATGAAAACACAGGGTTTAACCAGCAGACAAGGCTCCTACTGCTAGCCGGCATTTGGGCTGCGAGCACCCCTTGACCCATCTTTCAAAATCACGTATTGTTTTTTTTTCTCTCTCCTTTCAAGATTTTGGTCATGGCGTTAGAAGTCTACATGTATTGGAATAAATTCGTATTTTTTTATACGATAGGGAAACGGGACAGATATAGGGGAGTATCTTGGTACCCATTAACCGGTTTAACACTACTGCTGGCTTTTGCTAATGCCGGTACCAAGTC